>JABUQX010122835.1:0-7500 GCA_015478945.1 Trachelipus rathkii | reverse complement strand
AAACTTTAGAAAAATATCTTCTATAAAATTTCTTATTTATTATCGTAAAAATCATGATATCAAATTTTCCTTTTTAACCATTTGAGCAGCAGCTTCTCTTCTCTTTTGCTTCTTCCATAATTTTTCCTTTTAATTCTTCTTCTTCTTCTTCTTATTACTTCGCCAAAATTTGAAACATTTAATTTGTTCCTTCATTGTTTGTTTTATTTTAATGAGGTTAAAATATATTGAATAGAAAACGATACTGATATCCTTTAGGCCATTATTATTATTATTATTATTATTATTATTATTATTATTATTATTATTATTATTATTATTATTATTATTATTATTATTATTATTATTATTATTATTATTATTATTATTATTATTATTTTTATTGTTATTGTTATTGTTATTGTTATTATTATTATTATTATTATTATTATTATTATTATTATTATTATTATTATTATTATTATTATTATTATTATTATTATTATTATTATTATTATTATTATTATTATTATTATTTTTATTTTTATTTTTATTTTTATTTTTATTTTATTTTTATTTTTATTTTTATTTTTATTTGTATTTGTATTTGTATTTGTATTTGTATTTGTATTTGTATTTGTATTTGTATTTGTATTTGTATTTTTATTTTTATTTTTATTTTTATTATTATTATTATTATTATTATTATTATTATTATTATTATTATTATTATTATTATTATTATTATTATTATTATTATTATTATTATTATTATTATTATTATTATTATTATTAAATCCGGTTTCGGAATGAGAATGAAGAGGAGGTCAAAGTGAATCTCATTGAATTTGAGGAATAAGAGGAAGTAAAGCAACTCGCATTGATTAACCCTCCAAACAAAGGAATAAGACATATAAGATGTGAGAACAGCAGCTCGAGACTTCGCTAAGATAAAAAGAAAATTAACAAAAGAGACTTTGAATGGTTCTATTTTTGAATAATCTTGATAGTTTCATAAAGCACACACACACACACACACACACACACACACACACACACACACACACACACACACACACACACACACACACACACACACACACACACACACACACACACACACACACACACACATACACACACACACACATATATATATATATATATATATATATAATATGTAGTATTAGTAATATATATATATATATATATATATATATATATATATATATATATATATATATATATATATATATATATATATATATTTAAACTTAAAGAAATAAACCTTCTTTATATATATTTATATAAATTTAGGCCCTTATTCTGGTTACCTTATAGGAAAAATCTTATCACTTACACAATTTTTATTCACTACAATAAAAACTTAATAAACATTTTTAATTAAACTTTATTTATTTTCAAACTTTTTAAATTAGATAAATGTAACATTTTTTTCTAAATGTAATACTACGTTTCGCCTCTATGTCGGGAGGCCTCTTCAGGTGATGGATCTATCGAGAGCAAGAACAGAAGAATCAAAAAATTAGACTGACTATGAATTTTGGAGTTGGTTGGTTACTGTTATTATTTTTTTGTAGAAATACGTGTCTTTCATTAAACTGATTTGAATCGTGTCCATCTTCGCTTCGCCCTGTTGTTTGTTATAGTTATTCCAATTTCTAATGCAGAATGATTCAATTTGCTTTCTTAAACTAATATCTGAAGTGTTGAAAATTTGATTTGCATTATTTATATTGATGGAATGGTTATAGTTGGTTCTATGAGAAGTAAGAGCAGAGTTTAAGTTGCCGGACCCTAGATCATGTTTATGTTGTTTTATCCGATTGAATGAAATGGAAGTTTTTTGGAAGGAGATTTTTTATCTGGTCCGTGGGAAATTGGGGAACAGGCAAGTAGGATCTGGGAGGTGTGGGGGGGTTTTGATTGTTGTTTGTATTGTAGAATTTGTGTTTGGCCTTTCTTAGAGCTGAGACTATGATGTACCGAGGGTAGAGTAATTTGTTGAAAGTGGAGAAAAGGAAGCTGAAATTTTCTAGAAAAGGGGGAGAGCAAATACGTAAAGCACGAAGGAATAAAGAGGAGAGAACACCTATTTTGCAACTATAGGAGTGGGAGGAATACCAGTGGAGAGTGGAAGTTGGTTTTCTGTAAATAGAAAAAAGTAAGTGAGATGTGTTCCATGATATTAGTGTGTCTAGGAAAGGGAGTGTGTTGTTTTGAGACTGTTCAATGGTGAATTGTATATTACTATTAATGCTGTTTATGTATTCTAGAATGTCAAGAGGGTTTGTGTGTGTAGGGATGGCTGCAAATATATCGTCGACGTATCTGTGCCAAATTGTATGGGAGAGGAGGGGGTGAGGGAGGATGTAATAATGTTCTATGAGCTCCATGAATAAGTTACTGAGTATGGGGGAAAGGGGGGAGCCCATGCTGAGTCCGGATTTTTGTTTGAAATATTGAGTGTTAAAGTGAAAAAAGTTGTGTTCTAGAGCAGCGGTCTTCAAAATTTTTTGATCACGTACCCCTAAGACGAAAATTATTCTAAGTTGTACCCCTATAGGCCTGTAATATATATATATATATATATATATATATATATATATATATATATATATATATATATATATATATATATATATTATATATATATATATATATATATATATATATATATATATATATACATATATAAACATGCGTATTTACTTAGCATGAATTCTATAATACAATATGTCATTTTTATGGAATGTAGAGTTAGGTTTGATTTATTTAATACACCTAACTTCGGAGTGTATACTGTATGTAACTACACTGTGTAAGGAACTAAATGACATAATAAAAACAACCAACCAAATTACGAAATCCCGAAAGTTCGTTCATAGGAGAACAAGATGTCAAGACACCAACCAACTAACGAAACAAATCCTATGCTGCAAGTCGTAGCTTGACAAAGACTGTCACAATGGAAAAACATCGTCAGAGAAGAGGAACGTGCCATAGGAGTTATCACACTGTCGGAAGCAGGCCATTCTCATAGACAGGTGGCTCAGCAACTCGGGGTAAACCAATCGACGGTCAGTCGAATCCTTCGTCGGTTCAGGGAGACTGGCAGCAACCGTAGACGACATGGTCAGGGTCGCCCGAGGGCGACGTCCGAGAGAGATGACAGATTCCTCCGTCTGGCAGTGCTTCGTGATCGTTTCCAAACAAGCGTACAGCTACAACACAGGTTCCGTGAGGTCAGACATGTGCCTTTTTCCGAGCGTACATTGAGAAGACGACAGAATGAACGTGGAGTGCGTATTGCAAGGTCTGCCATCGGCCCTCTCCTAATCAGGGAGAATCGGGTTGCGATTTCATTTTTCACAAGCGTATGGAGATTGGAACACTCAGATGAGCCGAGGTTCACACTACATGGATCAGATGGACGTCGGCGAATTTGGAGACGTGCAGGTGAGCACTTTTCTGCTTACAATATCTCCCCAAGGATTCCTTTTGGAGGTGACTCTGTGATGGTGTGGGCAGGCATTTGTTTGGGTGCTCGCACGGCATTGCATATCGTGAGCAGAGGAACGCTAACGTTTGAAAGGTATGCGGAAGACATCCTCCAAGAGTATATAGTGCCTTTCGCGTCCTTCATTGGCGTCCATTTTTTGTTACTCTACGACAACACCACAGCACACTGCATTAGGAAATGTCCAACGGTACCTACAACAGGTAGGGATCAGACTACTGGCCATTTCTGCGAGGAGCCCGGACATAAATCCCATTGAACATGTTTGGGATTTGTTGAGTAGGCGTGTTCGAGCCCGTGAACATGCTCCGTCCACACTCAGGGAGCTTGCAAACGCTTTGACAACATCCCGCAGGAGACCATCTAAAGCCGAATGCCGAATCGATTGGAGGAAGTTGGAAGGACCAGAGGGGGTACAACCCATTATTAGACACCTTTATGCTGCATTTTGCATTGTAATTTGTAGAATATTATTGTTGATTAATAACATCATCATATTCCTATCGTTGTTTTCTTTATTATGCCATTTAATTCCCTACACACTGTCGTTACATACGGTTTATACATTTATAACCCTGTGCAACACTCCCGAGTTAGGTATGAACCAAATAAAACCAAACCCTAGCCCTACATTTCCCAATATGAAAGAGTTTAAATTATATTTACGGGTGATGCATTAAATTTGCCCGCGAGTTTATATATATATATATATAGTATAGAGAGAGATATATATATATATATATATATATAGAGTATATATATATATATATATATATTATATATATATATAGGTCTATATATATATATATATATATATATATATTTAGTGTATTTATATATATATATATATATATATATATATATATATATATATATATATATATATATATATATATATATATATATACCGTATATATATATATATATAGAAGAAGATATATATATTACATATATATTATATATATTAAGTTATATATATATATTTATATATATATATATATATATTTTTACATATATAGTATATATATATATATATATATATAGCATATAGTTATATAGTTATATATATATATATATATATATATATTATTATATATATATATATATATATATATATATATATATATATCGGACCTACTTTGATACAAAGATCATACATTCGCAAAGGGAGCCCATGCTGAGTCCGGATTTTTGTTTGAAATATTGAGTGTTGAAGTGAAAAAAGTTGTGTTCTAGAGAAAGGAGTATTAATTGTTTTAGAAAAGTGAAAGGATAGGGTAAGATAATTTGATTTTCGGCAATGTAACGTTCCAGCTCTAAAAAAGGCCAAACACAAATTCTACAATACAAACAACAATCAAAACCTCCCCACACCTCCCAGATCCTACTTGCCTGTTCCCCAATTTCCCACGGACCAGATAAAAAATCTCCTTCCAAAAAATCGCTTTATAAAAAGTAATACAATTCCCTTGAAAAAAGTTTTTAAACCCCCTAAAATTAATACTTATCAAACGCAATGCATTTATAAAATTCCCTGCTATGACTGTCCATCTGTTTACATCGGCGAGACTAATGATTTTGAAAGACGGATAAAACAACATAAACATGATCTAGGGTCCGGCAACTTAAACTCTGCTCTTACTTCTCATAGAACCAACTATAACCATTCCATCAATATAAATAATGCAAATCAAATTTTCAACACTTCAGATATTAGTTTAAGAAAGCAAATTGAATCATTCTGCATTAGAAATTGGAATAACTATAACAAACAACAGGGCGAAGCGAAGATGGACACGATTCAAATCAGTTTAATGAAACACGTATTTCTACAAAAAAATAATAACAGTAACCAACCAACTCCAGAATACATAGTCAGTCTAATTTTTTGATTCTTCTGTTCTTGTTCTCGATAGATCCATCACCTGAAGAGGCCTCCCGACATAGAGGCGAAACGTAGTATTACATTTAGAAAAAAATGTTACATTTATCTAATTTAAAAAGTTTGAAAATAAATAAAGTTTAATTGAAAATGTTTATTAAGTTTTTATTGTAGTGAATAAAAATTGTGTAAGTGATAAGATTTTTTATAAAGTAACCAGAATAAGGGCCTAAATTTCTATATATATGAATATATTATTATTACATACATATTATTATTATTATATAGCAATATATATATATTATATTTATATTATATATATTATTATTATTATTATTATTATTATTATTATTATATTATTATTATTATTATTATTGCTATTAAGAAGATACAGTTGAGTTGAAGAGCATGAAGAAGTTACATGCTATTACATACAGCATGTTTCATATTATTATTATTATATTAGAAGCATATATTATATATATATACATATATATTATTACATATTATTATTATTATTACATATATATATATATATACATACATATATAGTATATATATATATACAAGCTGGTTATTATTACAGCAAAGAGTGAGAAGAAGCATATTATTATATATTATAGCATATATATATATATTATTATTATTAGTACATATATATATATATATATATATATATATATATATATATATATATATATATATTTTATATTTTATATTTAAATATATAAATATATATATATCTTGAATGTAAATTATAGAGATATGAAATAGAATTTATATATATATATATGAGTGAATATATATATATATATATATATATAGTATATAATATATATATATATATATATATATATATATATATATATATATATTTATTTCGTTTATTGTAAGAGGTAAACATATAAGGTAAGCTTTAAATAAATAGCTATTTTAGAAAGAAAGGAAGAGAATCTTTTCTCATTTTATTTTCATTTGGAAAACAATCAACTTGTCTTTATATAATTTGTAAAAGAACCAAATGGCAAACTAGTCTTCATAAATTACCTCTGCATTTCAAGATGGCATCATTTTTCTACGATAATATATATATATATATATATATATATATATATATATATATATGAGAGAGAGACGATCTATATATATATATATTATATATATATATATATATATATATATATATATATATATATATATTTTTTAATAAAAATATATATATATATATATATATATATATATATATATATATATATATATATATATATATATATATATATATATATATATATATATATATATATATATATATATATATATAAGAGAGACGAAGTGAGATAGAACCCTCTTTGCAGAAGAAAAGCTTTCTGAAAAGGGGACGAAAAGGTAGATAAGGAAGAGGTTCCTTTCAAGCTAGGGGTGTTATGTGGGGATCTAGATTTTTGTTGAGGATTAGGAAAGGGAGTGGATAAGAAGGCTTCATGAGTCTTGTAGTGAGAAAAGTATCCACGGTGGTGAAGGTAAGAAAGGAAAACCGCTGCCATGTGATAAAGAAAAGCAAATGAATTAATTGCTGTTTAGGAGTCACTAGTAAAATATATTTATATATAACATATATAATATATATATATATAAAATATATATATATATATATATATATATATATATATATATATATATATATATATATATATATAAATATATATATATATAGTAGTATATATAAGATATAAGTTATGAGAGTATATGTATATATATATATATATATATATATATATATATATATATATATGGCATATATATATAGCATAGCATACATACTGTTGTTGTTGTTGCCATATAAATATATATTATTATATTATTATTATATTATATATATATATATATATATATATATATAAGGTTGTTGCTATATATATAAATATATATATATATATATATATATATATATATATATATATATATATATACATATATATATTATATATATATATGGTTATTATTGCTACATATATATATAGGAGTTCACGTTTGGCTCAGTGGGTTAAGGCGAGCTTTTTGGCTCAAATCTTTTAAGAACGGATTCCTTCTAGTATAG
>JABUQX010122834.1:25000-28069 GCA_015478945.1 Trachelipus rathkii | reverse complement strand
ACTTATTCTCATAATTCAGTTAACCAACTTATTAAAGTATTTTTTGAGAGTGGTAAAAGCAAGCCACTTCAATATATATATATATATATATATATATATATATATATATATATATATAACATATATGCTTATATATATATATATTAGAGTGGTCACAAAAAATTAATCTGAATTTTTTCCGGGGGACCCAGTTAAAAGTTGCCAAGTGGTTAAGAAATAAGATTTGCAAAGTTTCACCTCATTTTGGATAGTGTTAACTCATGCCTCATTAAGGTAAAAGTTTTGAAAAGTTGCGAATTTTTGAATAAAAAATCGCAGTTTTTAATTCATAAATTGAAAACCATTCTTCCTACAAACTTCATTCTAGCTTCATTTCATAGGAAATGATGTCTTAAAGTTTTACTGGCACTACTTTTTTATTAAAACTTATAGATTTGAAGATATCCAGCATTTTCTAAGACTGGGCATGATCCTATCCCTCAAAAGTGACTTTTTTATGCAAATGCCAAAAAAACATTGCAACTCCCCATTACATCTGCTTTGCAGATTTGGCTATTTTTAATTTCATTTTGTGCATTAAAAAGAATTTAGCCTAAAGCGTTCTCAAAAGTAATATATAAGGGGTTATATAAAAAGTAATATATAAAATATGTTGTAAAATCCAAAATGCAAATAAAGCAATTAGGTGAAAAGAGAAGCAAGGAAGGTATAAAAATGAGATCAAATAATGTTCAAATGCATTTTATTATTCCAAGTTGCGTTCTAAAAAAGGAAGCATTATAAAGGAAGAAGTGATAATTAATTATTGATTATTTTTTTTACAATTATCAGATTAAGGTGGCAATGGTTTAGATAAGGTGGGTTTTGAAGAGTCAGGAAAAATATTCCAACATTCAGAAACAACTTGCAACTGAAACTACCGTTGTTCTTCTTCTTTCGTTAAACAGGAATTGAAGTCCTGGATTAATTTTACCCCCCCCTTTTCAGCTTTTTCCTTAGCAACCTTAAAACCTCTTATTATTTTCTTAGCTTTTAAATAATGTTGATTTTGACACCATACATCAGGCTCAGTAGTTATAAATTCTGTATCAAATCAAATCTCTTAAAAAAATTTAGAGTTCAAAGAGAAACAAAAAAAATCAATTTCTTTGTCCAATAAATAATCCACTTGTTTTAGACTGAGTGCTGCTTCTACATCCCTATCATTATCACAATCATCATCAATTTCTTTTTCGGGCGTTAATTTTAGAACTGTGCTTTTTTTTACATTTTTCCCCAAAGTATCATCGAAAAATGCAAATGCAACTTGCTCTGAATTAAGGTAACATAGATGTTTAATCATTTTAGACAGTACCTTGTATGCAACCCCTTTATCATTTTCCTGTAGTTAACAAAAGATTTTAGCAATTTCAGGCTTTGGTTGGAAGCCAAAGTGGGTTTGGGGGCGTTGAACCACGCTTTTACATAAATATTGACTATTATAAACAAACAAATTTCTTCAGTACGTTTTTTCTCTAAATCTGTTAATGAAAATTGATCCCTGAAAAGATATATGTTAAAAGAATAAATGGCCTTTGCCATCCATCTGGCGTGATGAATAGCAACAGGTACTCAGAAAAGAAAACATTTGGAGGAAGATATTATTAAAAAAAAATTAAACAAGGTTGGATAAATTCTTTATAATCATCCCTGGGCTATTGATTTTTTAATTGTTCGATAAGAAAGCTTGATTTTTTGGTCCGAATTACATATTTTATATCTAATATTTATTTCATCTTCAATACCAGTTTTGTATTTTGTCTTGTCTAACTTACACCACCCAGTCTGAAATTTTTAAAAATAATCTGGCTGAGAGACAGTGGTTCTGTCCATTTTACAATAAAAAAATGATTTTAGAATAGCTTCTAAACTATGGTGGCAACATGATAAATACAAAAAATTTCTCTATAATAATTGCTCTAGCAAAACGCAAACCCCCTTGAAGTGATTAATATTTACTGCAGTGGTATCAAAACACATTGCCTATATTTTCCCAAATGTTGAACTGCTGAAAATACAGCTTTTGCTTAAGTAATTCCCATACTATTTTCAAGCAGAACTCCTATCAACTGTTCTTCATCATCACAACTAATCAAAACCGCCACAAAACTGTTCTTCATCATCACAACTATTCAAAACCGCTACCCTCTCTACAATATTTTTACTCAAAATATCTGGAAGCAATTTCCCATCCCAGTGAAGAACAGCTTCCTCTAAATTGGAATTCTTGAATCTATTTTTAATAAGCTCAGTCCTTCGTTTTCGGAATTGCTGTCTGCGGAGTCATATTACACTTCTACTTACAATTAAATTCAGCGGGTCATGACTTAACGCCTCTGTAGTAACTGATATTATTCGAACTGCCTCTCTATCAGAAATACTACTCTTATCTAACAATAGACAATTTTTCGAAAATAATTTCTTCACTTTCTCGAGAGTACTTCCTCTTCTTTATTTCTGATTCTATTTCCTCTGTGACTTGAAAATTATCCTACATTTCCACATCTTCTTGCTTCGACTCATCTTCCTCTGATGTGCTGCTTATTGAAGATTCTAGTTCAACATCTTCATCCTCAAATCTTTCTTAAAATGAAATAAATAAAATAAAATAAACCATTAAACACTCACAGATAAGGGCACCAAGTCAACCAATCTAAACAGAAAAAATAATAATAAATAAATAAATTATAAGAAATAAAAGTTTTAGTTAATGTAAAATTATGTACCAACCTAGCACTAAATAACATGAAAAAGAAAAATTGAACCTCTAATTCTTTCATAACCCCATCCATCTACAAATTGAATAACCAAGGAAATATAAAACATCCCTGCCTCACTCCGTTTTTAATATTAAACCAGACACTTTCAACTCCATTTATTTTTTACACACGCTTCACTATCGTCATACATACTTTAATTTCATTCAGAAGTCTACCAACAACAACATGTATCACCAACACCTGTCATAGAGCTTCCCTATTAATCCTATCATACACTTGTTGCAAATCCATAAAACCTAAATACAATATA
>JABUQX010122834.1:0-15000 GCA_015478945.1 Trachelipus rathkii | reverse complement strand
ATTAAATATATATTTATTCAGTTCCTGAGGCAGCATCCAATATTGGGGATTTTGGAACCCCATTTTAGCCCCCACCTAAAAATGAACATAAAATTCTTAATTTTCAGACAATTTTGATTAGAAAAAAGAGCACACCGCAGCTTTTGGTGACCTCTAGAACGTCATTTTCGGGTGTTTTTCTGTGTATGTAGTCATTGTTTCGGCGTTTTCATTTTTTCCAAACCTAATTTTTTGATATTTTTTCATTTCAATTTTACAATTTTTTTTCGAAATTACTTCAAACTTGAAATATACATGGATTGGTCTATTACGCACAAAATGCACATAATAGTTTTTTGATTTTTGGAAAATTGTGCTCAGCAATGTCGAATTTCAAAACCTACTTGTTTTTTTTTAATTGCTGAGCACAATTTTCCACAAATCAAAAAACTAATATGTGCATTTTGTGGGTAATAGACCCATCTATGTATATTTCAAGTTTGAAGTCATTTCGAAAAAAAATGTAGAAGTTGATACGAAAAAATGTCAAAATTAGGTTCTGAAAAAATGAAAACGCCGAAACAATGACTACAGACACAGAAAAACACCTGAAAATGACGTTCTAGAGGTCAAAAAAAAAAAAAGAGGCGGTTTGCTTTTTCCCACATTAAAATTGTCTGAAAATTAAGAATTTTATGTCCATTTTTAGGTGGGAGCTAAATGGGGTCCAAAAATCCCCAATATTGGATTCTCCCATTAATTAATTAAAAAACAAAGAGAATGATAAATTGTTGCCCTAAAAAGAGCTCTTTTTATGGCAAAAATTTATCAGTTGTCGTACAGTTCATAAGTCATTTCATAAGTCTGAAATATATTTTAACTGAAGTTACAGCCAGGAATAGGGGAGGGCAGAGTAGGGGAGGCTAGAGAGGTAGGGCTGTAGGCTATTGTGCAAGTTTAAAAAGTTGCTTTTTCGCGGGAAAGATGCTTGATGTAATATATATATATATATATATATATATATATATATATATATATATATATATATATATATATATATATATATATATATATATATATATATAAATTTTTTTTCAGCGAAGTAAAAAGCTTTAAAAAAATTTTCAAAAACCTTTGAAATTCCAGGGGGGGGCAATGGCCCCTACTTGCCCCCCCCTCCCGGCGCCCATGTATATATATATATATATATATATATATTAATATATAATATATATATATATATATATATATAATATATAATAATAAATAATAATATATATATATATATATATGAAGTTTGATGGTAGTGCTTTCAGAAACTTCTTGCCAGAAGGTTAACACCAAGGTTCTTAAAAAATTGATCAAGTTGGAATATATATTTGAGGGGCTTACAGCATGAAAGTGAAAGCAAAGCTGAGCCTGAAACCCCAGTGTCCTGGGTAATAATAAAAAATAATAAATAATATGCTAAAATAGAATATAATGATATATAAATAATGATAAAAATAAATAAATAAATAAATAAAAGTTACTTTAACAAAAACAATTAGGGCCTACATTGGCCTACTTAAATTTACAAGTGCTATATATAAAAGGAAATTTCTGCATAGGTTTGTTACTAGGAAGCCCCTGAGAGAGAAATAGGCCTTGGTTTATGCCTGATCCAAGGCTAGCTACCGTGAAAATAAACTAGCTAATATAGATGGTAAAATATATAAATAAAAATTGGCACGATATATTCACTTCACTCATGGGCCTTCCTAGTAGGCTTAATCAATAACGATAATATTTACATAATCAAAATAATTTCATATTTCACACCAATGGCACTTACCACGTTATAAAAGTCAATAAACTTGGCTTTAATAAGCCTAATTACGATGGTTAAGCGAAAATAATGTAGAGCGTCATGAACAGCGTTATCGTAAAGAAAGAAAAAAATGGCGCTAGAATGAAAATGCTAGAGGCATGTCAGTAGTATCAAAGTTTGGTAGTAGTATTTTAATTTCGAATTTGCGAAAAATGAGAGTGCGGTCACATATTACGTTTTACAATTAATATTTGCACGGTATTTGGACTTAACCTGACTTCGTCACCACAGGTAACTCCCCTGCAGTGCTAAAGGCACGATACGTTAATCCAAATAGCGCGCCGGCCATCGAATATGCCTACCTCTGCTCGATTGTCTAGTAGGAGCTTCGGATGGAGTCTGGACAGGATTTCCAGATTGCGAGCGGGTATCGGGCGATTCGAACATCTGCATTGGTGTCGTAAAGAGACCCGAGGCTGGAGCTGGAGTAAAAGAATCCTGAGCCGGAGTGGAGGAGGCAAGGATGACATGACCGTTGCGGGTGAGTCTTGAGCGTCGTATTGCGTGCTGTTGGCTGAGGGAGAAGGAGGAGAGGAGGATAAGGAGAGGATCAGGGAAGGGAGGGAGGAGGAGGAGAGGAGGAGGAAGGAGGAGAAGAATTAAAGGAGAGATAGGAACGTTAAAAGAACGAGTTGAAGGAGGAGAAATTAAAACAAAAGGTATAAAGCGTTAGGGTCGAGAACAGGAAGAGGATTCGCTCAGAAAGCAGGCTTAAGGGCGGCGATTGAAAACGACTTCTGTACGTGGGAACGCTGGATCGTGAAGAAGTTCTCCTTCCTAAAGTATCAACAGGGAAAAGGTCCGTCGATACTTTAGGTTGGAGAGCGGCGTGCGGTGGGAGTCATGTCGAACGAAGAAATGAGTGCAGGAAGAAAGGTCCTTAGGGATATAGGAATGCACCTTGTGTGTGGACGAGAAGGAGTTGGTCTCCACGACGAAACACAGCGCCTCAAGCGGGTAAGATAAGCAAGCGGGTCGGCTGTAAAAGGAGGAGAAGACTGTGAGAAGAAGTCACCAGGAAGACGAAGAGGAGAACCATACACTAAATCAGCAGCCGAACAGTGCAGATCCTCTTTAACAGCCGAACGAATGTCAAGCATTACGAAAGGGAGAGCGTCAGTTCAATTTTCCGGATTGGGCTGAGCTAGAAGAGAAGCCTTTAGCTGACGGTGGAAACGTTCAACAATGCCGTTCGCTTTTGGATTGAAAGAAGTCGTGTGAATCTTCTCTGAACAAGAAGATTCATCAAATATCTCCATAAAGAAGGATTCAAAAAGGTCTACCTTGGTCCGTTGTGACAGAAAGCGGCCCACCAAAGCGCGAAATCCAATGAGCCAAGAAAGCTTTACTATGGACTCCGCGTTGGCGACAGAGCAGAGGGATTAAGCCTCGGTCCAATCGTGTGAAACGATCTAATGCACGAAGAATGTATTTCTAAGCGCGGAAGGGAGGCAGAGGTCCAACGATGTCGATGTGGACGTTCAAAGCGAGCACCAGGGGTAAGAAAGTGCCTAGCGGGGAATTGGTGTGACGGACCTTAGGACGCTGGCAGGGAAGACAAGTCACACCAAGTTGCTACGTCGGCATTCAGATCAGGCCACACAAATCGGGCAGCAACCAGTTTGCGTGAAACCTTCAATGCCAGGGTGGGAAAGGGAGTGAAGATTGAGGAAGAAGCCTTACGGAACGATGCAGGTACGAAAAGACGAGGAAATCCCTGAGAGACATCGCACAGAAGTTTCTTCTCTATCCCAGGGAGTGGGAGCCACCGACAGCTTGAAGAAGAAGAATCTTGTGGAAATGCAGGATCTTCGGTAGTCTGGCACTTTGCCATAGCGTTGTAGTCGATGTTGGGTAAGGCGAAATCGCGTCGATTTTCAATTGCGGGAGAGAGCGTCAGAGTGAAGTTGTCGACACCGAAATAGTGTCTGACATTCAGTGGTTAAACTGCGAACAACTCAAGTGACGAGCTTCTCGAGGAGAATGCCGTTCGTTTCTGGAGACCATAGCGAAGGTAAGTGGTTTGTGATCAGTGAGTATTTGGAACTCACGACCCTCCAGAAAGTAGCGGAAATGACGAACGGGAGAGATACATCGCAAGTAACTCCCTCCGAAAGCACTGTAGCGGGTCTCAGGAGGTTGGCAACTTGCGAGAGAAAAAAGGCAAGAGGAGACCACACCGTTCAGGTGCTGCTGAAAAACACCTCCGACAGCAAAATCGGAGGCATCTACGCTGAACTCTTGGTCGGAGCTGAGTCCTGGGGATGGACTAAGAGTGTGGCAGAAGCGGGTGCTTCTTTGGAAGCTTTCGAAAAGCAAGCCGTTTAGCTTCGTTAGACCAGTCCACTTTTGTAGAACTGCCTCGGTGCTTGGGGCGGAATGAGAGCTGTGAGGGTCGAAGAATATCAGTGCCCGATTTGAGAAAAAGATGATAGAAGTTAAGCATGCCGAGGTACTTACGAAGTTGCTTCAGATTCACAGGCCTAGGGAAGGTTTGCGAATGGCCTCCCACGCGCTCTGCAAGAGGACAAATGCCATCCGCTGAAAAAGTGTAATGTGTCCTAGAAAGGTAAGAGAAGGGACACAAAAAAACACACTTTGCCGGGTTGAGACGATGCCTCATTCGTCCAACCTGGCAAAAAAAGCAACGTAAATGTTGCTCATGCTCGGCAGGAGAAAAGGAAGCTATGAGGAGGTCATCCAGATAAGCAAATGCGAAGGGGAGACCTCTAAGAACGTTATCGATGAAGCGTTGAAAAGTCTGAGCTGCACCCCTCAAACCGAAAGGCATGCGTGTGTACTCAAAGAGTCCAAAAGGGGTGATGATTGCCGTCTTCGGTATGTCCTCTACTGCTACTGGGATCTGGTGGTACGCCCTGATAAGATCCAAATGTGAAAAGATGGTCTTACCGGCCAGATTCGAGATGAAAGACTGGATGTGCGGGACCGGGTAGCGGTCTGGTATCGTACAAGCGTTCAGAGCCCTAAAATCTCCCACAGGCCTTCAATCAGAAGCACCTTTAGGCACCATGTGGAGGGGGAGGACCATGAACTTTTGAAAAGCGGACGATACCAAGTTCGAGCATGTGCTCAAACTTCGCCTTGCTGCCTTGAGCTTGTCAGGAGGCAGACGCCGAGCACGAGCGAAGTGGGAGAGCCAGTAGTCTCTATATGTTGGCGCACAGAATGTTGAACAGAAGAAGAAGAACAGGTGTTCAACAGCGCCGGAAAAATTCCTTCTGCAGGATGGTGAAGAAGGGGAGGTACCAGAAGGAAGGAGCAAACAGCAGAATGCCTTTAAGAGCAGAAAGAAACTACGGGGACCTGCAGAAGACAGAGACCGTACAACCGTCGAACCAATCTCCTGTTTCTAGATCGGACCATAGGTCAAAATTTGTGACAGAAAATCAGCTCCCAAAATGGGTTGGGTCACATCAGCAACTACGAATACCCAGGGGAATTGACGGCGAAGAGAGAGGTCTAAGGTGCACAAACGCTCACCATAGACAGGGATGTACTACCATTTTGCAGCGTAAAGAGCCGGTCAGGAAGAGGGAACAGCGGACTTTTGGGTAGTATCCTAGGCAATAAAGAATAAGACGCTCCGGTGTCGATCAGAAGAACAGGTTTGTAGACCTGTCGAAAAGGCGCAGGACATCACTGGACGAAGAAGGCGGAGAGATAGAAACAAACAGAGGGTGGCCCAGCTGGATCCACCGCCTTTATGGATTGCTGGCGAAGAGGTTTCCCGAAAAAGTGCAGGGTTGGTGGCACCTTTTCGCTTTCAGGCCAAACCGGTGGTGATAGAAACAATATCCGTTAGGATATTGTGTAGGGCCAGGGGTGGGAGAACGGCCAGAGGAGTGGGTGCGGGAAGATGAATCCTTTGGGGACCGTAGCATAGCAGAGATGTCCTTCAGCACCGCCTTGACATCAGCCATGCCTTGTTCCAGAGATGTAAGACGGGCTTCAACTCTAGAAAACGGAGAGGAACATGGATCGTTAGAGGCGTCGTAAATAGAGCAGGGATACGAGGCATGAGATGGGTACGCCGAGTAAGAAAGAGCAGCGGAAGAGCGAACAGAAGAAACCACATGGGTGGGAGGAGAATCTGTCTCAACCATGACGAGTGCAGGAGAATGAAGCAAGAGAAAAGAAATTGTGAAGAGAGGAAGATAGAGGAAAAGAAAAAGGAAAAAGAGGAAACAACAGCACTAATACAAAAAAAAAAATAATAAAAAAAATAATAATGTAAAAGATGGCAGTGCAAAAATGTAATAATAACTATCTTGTCTCCGGTTTGAAAAAGATTCTGTTTCTGGTTTGAAAACTATTCTGTTTTCGGCTTGAAAACTATTCTGTTTTCGGCATGAACTAATCTGTTTCCGGCTTGAAAAGTATTCTGTTTCCTGCTTGAAAATAATTCTGTTTTCGGCCTGAACTAATCTGTTTCCGGTGTGAAAAACTGCAAATAGTGATAAGAGTAACAAAAATAAAAATAAAATATCAAAACAAACAATATAAAATAAAGAAAAAATTTGAGAGTAAAAATAGTTAATAATAATAATAATAATAATAATAATAATAATAATAATAATAATAATAATAATAATAATAATAATAATAATAATAAAAATTTTAGAACTCTGTCCTTTAACAGTAGAACAGAGGATTAGCTGTGGACGCCGAGGTTCCAACAGACACGAAAAGCTTGAGATTCTGGGAAGGCTGGGGTGTTGGGGCCTACTTCTACAGGTAGGCTCTTGCTCACTCCGGGAAATCACCACTGAAGTTCTGATGGTGGTTGTTGTCAGAAACTTCTTGCAGAAGGTTAACAATCAGGAGGTTCTTAAAAAATTGATCAAGTTGGAGTATATATTTGAGGGGCTTACAGCATGAAAGTGAAAGCAAAGCTGAGCCTGAAACCCCAGTGTCCTGGGTAATAATTAAAAAATAATAAATAATATGCATAATACTACGAATAATAAATAAATATATAAATAATGAATAAAAAATAAATAAATAAATAAAAAAAAGTTACTTTAACAACAAAAAACAATTAGGGCCTACATGCCTACTTAAATTTACTAGTGCTATATTACAAAAAGGAAATTTGGGCATAGGTTTGTTACTAGGAAGCCCCTGAGAGAGAAATAGGCCTTGGTTTATGCCTGATCCAAGGCTAGCTACCGTGAGAATAAACTAGCTAATATAGATGGTAAAATATAATATATAAAAATTGGCACGATATATTCACTTCACTCATGGGCCTTCCTAGTAGGCCTAATCAATAACGATAATATTTACATATTCAAAATAATTTCATATTCACCAATGGCACTTACCACGTTATAAAAGTCAATAAACTTGGCTTTAATAAGCCTAATTAGGATGGTTGAGCGAAAATAATGTAGAGCGTCATGAACAGCGTTATCGTAAAGAAAGAAAAAAATGGCGCTAGAATGAAAATGCTAGAGGCATGTCAGTATATCAAAGTTTGGTGGTTAAGTTATTTTAATCGAATTGCGAAAATGAGAGTGCGTCACATATACGTTTACAATTTAATATTTGACGAGTATTTGCGACTTTACCTGAACTTCGTCCACCACAATATATATATAATATATATATATATTATATATTATATATATTATATATATAATTAATATATACTATATACTATATAATAATATATATATAATATATATATAGTATTATATATATATATATATATATATATATATGCCCAAGCTTTTCCTTTCATCAGTTTTTAAATTAATGATATGTAATCAATTAAATCTGTGATTGAAATGAGAGGGTTAACTGAAAAATTTTAAGCGTTATTAATCATGTAAATGATATTGGCATAGGACAATTGAAGAATTTGATAATGAATAGAATGACAATCGGCACAATAAAATCAGCCATAAATTAACTTGAAAAACCACTCGTAATTTTATGGCCAAAGTTCAATTATTGGCACCGACAATCTATTTCTAAATGAACCTCTTCCTTTCGAAATCTCTAAAATACTCCCGAATCAGCTGGCTTGGGTCCTTGTCGACTCATGTAACCAAGTCAGATTCAAAGCTTTGGCTTTTCCTCCCTGAAGGGGGGAAAGTGCCAAGCATTTATTTCTACGCAGTTAACAGTTTTTTATTTGAAATAGGTTCACCAACGAATATTATTTGTGTACACAGGGGAAGCTTGCAAGTTTGCCTCGTACATAAGGTTGCAACACACACTATGACATACATGCATATGTCTCACAAACCTGTCCCTATCTTTAGTTTGTTCCACAATTATGCGTGAACTCTGGAGATCTCAAAGTAAATGACTGCCTCCATAAACAGAGTGATGACGCCTGTGTTTATGGTTTTCACCATCATTTCTTTCATTCCTCCTTCTTCATTCTTCTGTAAATTTTATGGAAAGTAGAGAGTGAAAAACAGCTGAAAATACTACTCGAGAAAGGGAAAGAACTACAAATATTGAATAAATAACACCTGTAACCAAAATTGTGTTGTTTCTCGATATTAATCTTACCACAGCATCTCTTTTACTCTTATCTTTCTCAAGAGAAATTTACTTTCGGCTCTCACACTTCCTTCCTCTTTTTCATTTATCCTGAGTTTTTCTTTTTATCAGAAGGAGAGGGAACTAGACTGTAGAATATTTAAATTGTCAAGTTTTCAAAAATCACCCACCTGATGACCCTTTGACTATGAGCATTACTATTAGTGATTTTGACTACCTGGTAGGGCCGTATACTTGGGTTCGCAGCTCACCGACGTTTATTGTGGTTTCTTTACAATAAATAATGTGCATCTTTCTGGTTCTTCGGGGAAAAGATATTCCTATTGCGAAGATTTGTTTGTAGTGCGAGAGGCTTGGCCATTAACCCTGCAAGCTTTTCAATATAGGTGTCATAGGACATTGGTCTGTCTGGGACATCTGTATGTAATAGGCCTCCAATAATATTTATATCCTGCCCATATAACAGCTTACTGGGACAGATCTCACTCTCGGAGATAGGGGCGAGACGGATGGCGAATAACACAAAGGGTAACACGTCTAACTACTGTTGGTTTTCCATCCCAGGTTCAACTAGCATAGCTCTAATACTGTTTATAATCATCTTGTTCGTAGCTTCACATTTCCCATTACTAAATGGACTGTAGCTTGCCGTCGTCGTGTGAAGTATACCCAGTAGCCTACACACACTTTCAAACAAGTGTGAAGTGAAATTTCCACCTTTATCTGAAACCAGGTGGCTCGGGATTCCTGTGTGTGGGATGATCTGGTTGATCAGTACTTTCACTATGGTTTCTTTTGTGATATTGCCCACACATAATTGGAAAATCTATCTATGAGTGTCAACAAATATTTGTATCCTTTACATAAACTCATTTTCAATATATCTATATGCATAGTCTTGTATTTATAACTCCCCTCTCGGTACTTTCCATAAACAGGATTTATTTTTCTACCGACCTTGCTTACTTGACACTGATCACAGGATCTGACTATGTTTTTAACTCGTTGATGCATGCTCTGAAATACAAAATCTGCCTTTATTGCAGTGAGACATCGTGATATACCTAAATGACCTTGGAGATGAGTCATCCGGATTATTTCGTCAACACAGATGTCTGGGAGAATGATTCTGGCATAATTTAATGAAATGTCTACATATAAATTTACTTCTTTTTTCCTGAACCAAAATTTCTTTTTAATAATTAATGAGCTCTTCTCTTTATCTGTTAATAATGATTGTATATATTTATCTATTTGTTCAAATACCTGACACTGACATCTGAGTAGTCTATTTCTTTGCGAAACCTTTTTATTATCTCCACATGAGCTTCACTGCAGCCTTGTATTAAATTTACTCTTTTTATTTCAATTAAATCATCATTTAGTTTATCTACTTTATTTTCCATTTGCCTAAATTCTCTTTTTCGATCTCTATCCGTTTGGCTACAGTTATTTTTCGGTTCTCCAAAATTCTCTATTTTCTCACGCATGGCATGCGAGGTATTTTTGGTATTTGTATTGTGGCTTTTTAAAGGTCCCATTGTTTGGGTTTCGGTGGAATTTACAACTTCGGCACGTGTGGGAATTTCATTTATGGGTCTAGTATTCCACCCTTTCAGAGTGAGCGACAGCGGTTCGTAATAGTAGTTATTTAAAGAGCCAAGGTGTTCATTCTTCGCTGTAGTATTTGGTGCCTCGCTTGATTGGCTGTTTCACTCGTCGATGAGCCAATCACAGCGCTCCTTTTGATGGGTTGGGAAAAAAGCTCCGCCTCTTTTTTGGAGTTCGTTATCGTTTCATTATTTTCATTGCAATCATCAACATCGTTATTAATTTTGTTGTTTATGAGGTATTCCGACAAAAGATTGTTCTTTTTATTAATTAATTTCCATGTTACTTTGTAAGAGCTCAACAGGTTCAGACTTCGTATCTCACGTATGTTGTAGTTTTTGCTATCATTGATACGTTTATATTTTTGCAACAATTCTCGAGATTGGGTATGAATTGTAAGTTCTCTGCCAGCGAGTAAATATCCATATTTATTCAATATTTTGGTTAAACAGACTAGTAGTTTGTTAGCTGGATCATATTTCCTTTCAATAGGCGCTAATATCGTACTGTAAAAAGCGATCGGACGATCTTCTTCGTCATCGGTAAGGATCACCCCCGCCGCGGCTACGTCAATAGCTTGTATGATGATTTTGAAAGGACTTAAAGCGCTTGGGTAAGCAAGGGTTGTTGTATGTTTTATTACCTTTTTCACACTTTTCAAAAAGCTTTTTATCTAGTATGTTTCCATAGTATTCGCCTCCTGGCATAAGGTTTTCCCCTCAGGAAGATATTTAGTGGAGCTATCACATCTGAAAAACACACCATGGATGATCGGTAGAAGCCTATTTTTCCAAGAAAGCCTCTTAATTCTCTTATGGTTCTTGGTTTAGAGTTGTCAAGTATTTTTTTCACTTTCTCATAGTTTGGTGTTATCCCTTCTTCATTTATCGTATATCCCAAATAATCGATTTCTTTTGCGCCTATCTGGCATTTCGCTGGGTTGATACTGATATTCAAATATTGTAGTCGTTTTAACACCTGTTCAAGGATGATTTTATGCTCCTCTTCGGTTTGTGTGTGAATTAAGACATCATCCATGTAGACACATGTGTTTTTAAGGTCCTGAGTGAGAATATCGATGAACTTTTGGAACACAAACGGTGATGAAACGAATCCCATGGGCAAACATTTATAGCTATAGTTTCCCAGATTAGAAGTTATAGTAAAGTATTTTTCGCTGTCTGGAGATAATGGGACCGTGTAGTAAGCTTGTGTCAAGTCCAAACGTGTGTAGTATTTGCCCCCCTTTTAATGTAAACATAGCATCCTGTAGGAGGGGTAGTCCATATGTTTCTATCTCTGCTCTTTTGTTTAACTCTCTAAAATCTGATATTATTCTCACTCTGTTGTTACTCTTCTCTAGAACGGACATTGGAAAAGCCCAGGGGGAATTTGTCCTCCTCAAAACGCCTGTAGCCAACAAATTATTAAATTCCGCACGAGTTTGAGCATATAACTTATGAGGGATCCGACGTGGCTTGAGGGCGATAGGTGGTCCCTTAATTTTCACATGATAGGGGTAGGTATTGGCTAGTTCAATCAAAACTTTTTCAGGTATAAAGGCGGTGTCTTCGTCAGTAGTTACCTGACCGTCCTTACCTATTAATGCTGTGCTCATACTGCTATTTTTATTTTTATATTTTTCAAAAATTCTATCCCAAGTTTCCATTTGTTTTAATTTAATATGATTATTTTCTGTTAAATATGGGTTCAAAAATAACTCGGTATATTTCAATAATACCTCTTTAAAGAATAAAGAACTACGAGGGACATGCTCAGAGGAGAGTGAGGGAGGATGTGAAAGAGACAGATTAGAGAGGAAATTTTCATGCGCATACTTAAGATTAAAATTTTTAGACCTACACAATTTTATCGTTTTATTGGTAACAGGATCAATTAATAAATCACGTTTAAAATCGATGCCCATTTCAAAATGCTTCAAAAATGATAAGCCTAATATATTTGTCTCAATATTTGTAACATAAAATGTATTAACATATTTTCTACCTAGATTAAGATCAAATTCAATAGTTTTAACATCATATAATGCAATTTTAGAATGGTTTGCTGCTAGCATATAACCTATGGGGGCTTGCTATTTGCAAGGGCGTAGGCAGCAAGGTGGTGATATATATATATATATATATATATAAATCATATATATTATATATAGTAAAATATATAATATATATCATATATATATATATATATATACTATATATATATATATATATATATATATATATATATTTAGCAGCTTTATGAGCCGCCAAATGCTTTCCACAAACTGAGGGTTTCAGGGGGAGAATACTGCTGAAGAAGCTAGATGAATAAAAAGCACACAGCTAGTTGATTTCAAGCCAATAGGAAAACGAAAACACATTAAAACTATTAAAAATATGTTTATAATATGTTAGTAATTAGTGGCACTCCTTCAGTATCTATCGATTGATGTATCTTTTTTTTTTTTTTTTACAGTTTTTTTACTAATAAACCTTTAAAACGTTGTCTGCCTAGATTAAGATCAAATTCAATAGTTTTAACATCATATAATGCAATTTTAGAATGGTTCGCTGCTAGCATATAACCTATGGGGGCTTGCTATTTGCAAGGGCGTTCCCAGCCAAAATATTTTTTTCCAGAACCACAGTCTACAAAGTAGTTTACCTTATTTAATAGGTCATGAACCTCATATAGTTTCAAGCCGTCAATCTCACAAGCTTTCTTGTCCCGTCTCAGTATCGACTGCAACCTTTTCGACGCTATAGCATCGCCCGTTAACAGTACTTATGTAAGCTGGACTAGACAAGCGACCTGTCTCATTGCTCTCACTTTCCACTATATGGTTCATAACAGATACATCATTTAATGAATTTGATTTAAAAAAGATATAGCCCGCATGCAAAGGGTCTATAGTTGTAATAAAATTTTTACTTCGTACATTACCAATACATTTTGAACCATCAATTTTAAACCTTTCATTGACATAAGTATCATTTAATATAACATCTTCTTTAATTGGAATATTTTTATTCACCAGACTACTACTCTTGTTTTGTGGTGAAATTTCATTTTTATCTGACGAAGGAACATGCAAATCCTTTACAATATCATTATTTAATACTGTCTTTTTACAAAAATTTTATTTATATGTTCATTATTTTTAATTCCATTTCTATTAATGGTAGTATTTGTATTTTCAATATTATTAGTACTGGTGGTATTTTCAGTGTCTTCTTCTTCTTCTTCTTCTTCTTCTTCTTCTTCTTCTTAGAAAATACTTTATCCGGAAGGAAAGCGATTACTAAAATTCTTAGGAGATAATTTCCTTTTCAAATAATTGATTGCCCTACGAGGGGAAACAATATTTTATGCCTATTAATAGTGAGTCACTTGAACTTGGTAAAAAGTTTTGAGGTTATCAAACCCATTGGTAAAAGTGATCATAACATGATTAAATTTACCAATAATATTGAAAACAAAATACACAAAATTACCTGAAATTTCCAGATTTTAAGAACACCAATTTTTAATGGCTTTAAAGACAGTTTATCTGTCTATGACTGGGATGAGATATTAACAGGAAATGCAAATGTAATGTGGGATACGTTTCTACAAATATTTAAAGACAAAGAAAAAGATTTTGTTCCATATAAAATGAAGCTAACTTACCAAATTCGAAGCAAGGATGGTTGGAATAATGAATTAGAGATCTTAAGAAATAAATAAGCGTTTTAAACTATGAGTCGTCTCCTTCAGTGGAAAATAATAATAGTTACATAGCTTGTCGTCGAAGCTGCAAACGATAATTAGATGCTATTAAAGAAACTATGAAATTAATATTCCTCGTGAATGTAAAATTAATCCTAAAAGTTTAGAAATTGTGAATTTCATACGTTAAATTATGGAATCAATTGGAGCTTTATTGGACATTAATGGTAATTTAAAATCAAACAGTGATAAAAAATACATTTTTTAAATAAATTTCTCGACAGTTTTTTACGAAAGAGATTCTAGATAGCCTGCCTAGCATGGAAAACCATAAGGGATTTTCATGCAGACAACATTTTAGATACCTTTGAAATTCTAGAAGAGGAGTTTGCTTTCCAGATGAAAAACTATTAATTATATGGTTTTCTGAAAAGAATGTAATTACTATCCAATGCATCTCAAAATTTTGAAAGACATATTAGTGGAACCTTTGACAATACTTTTCAATAAGTCTTTAAAAGGAGAATATTTACTCATGGTTTTCATTTCTCACAGTTTCAAAAAAAGGAGATCGTAAGGTTCCGAATTAACTGCTGGACCAATTTAGCTTGACTTCTATAGTGGGTAAAAATTTTTGAACAATACTAACTAATAGGTTAGTTGCACATCTTGAAGATCATGGATTGCTCAAGAATACCCAACACGTTTTAGAAGAAAATAGTCATGTTTAACAAATTTGCTAGAATTTTTAATGTGATTATTAACGATGTAGATAATTATAAATCCTTCGATGTCATTTACTTAGACTTTCAAAAGGCATTTTTGATACTGTCCCTCATCAAAGATTATGGAAAAGCTTAGAGCTCATGGTATCCGAGGAAGACTTTTAAATGTTAAAAATTGGCTTTCGGATCGACAACAACGAGTTGTTTCAGTGGTGAATGCTTCAGATGCGACGAATTCACTACTGCGGTGTACCCCAAGGATTTGTCCTGGGTCCAATACTGTTTATTATATATGTAAATGACATAGATGATAAATATTTTAGGCAATATTTTTCGAAATTTGCGATGATACGAAACTTTGAAATCGCATAATATGTGAGAAAGATTATCAATTTACAAGATTGTAAATTGGTCAAAAACATGGCAAATGAAATTTAATACCGATAAATGTAAAATTTATACATTTTGGAGTAGGAACAAATGAATACGATTACAAAAATAGATGACACAATTAATCAATATATTGTCATATAGAGAGAAAAGGAGTTAGGAGTAATTAATAATATT
>JABUQX010122833.1:0-16792 GCA_015478945.1 Trachelipus rathkii | reverse complement strand
AATCATAGTGATCTAATGGAAAAAAGTACCTCCTTAAGAATGAAATCATAAAGCCTAATACCTAATCTGGACATCCCACGTGACACTCTTATCTAATCTCTTAAACTCCAAATGTCGGCTACAAAAACAGAAAAGAAAAACACCAAGGTCAAAATGCTCCACAGACAAATCAACTATATTCTCCACACCTACCTCTAAATATGAAATGAATTCATATCGATGCTTTTTCTTAAAATCATTAATCATGTTCATCTTGTTTTCATAGGACTCTCCAGTTCTACTTTCCACAACACAGGAATAGGCTGAGAAATCTTTTTCATTTAATTGAGACTCTTTAAGAAATAATCGATGACATTAGCAACAAGAACCCACTAACCACCCCCAACCCCAAAAAATCAAAAAGATACAACTAGCCCGCAAAGCCAAACCACCAAACACACACTCTATGGACACAGAACCAAATCCTAAAACAAGTACTAGACTAGATCAAAAAACAGATAAAAAAACAAAAATAACACCAAACAAATGATTAATTCTGTATACACATGTTTTCAAACTTTTTCAAGCAACACTTTTCACTCAATCTGAAGATTCAGATAGTTACTATACTTCACTCTCAATATATGAGATTCAGGATTTATGTTCTTATTCAAGCAAAACGATTACAGATATAAAAAG
Source organism: Trachelipus rathkii (assembly GCA_015478945.1). Classification (NCBI taxonomy): domain Eukaryota; kingdom Metazoa; phylum Arthropoda; class Malacostraca; order Isopoda; family Trachelipodidae; genus Trachelipus; species Trachelipus rathkii. The sequence goes on along the minus strand of JABUQX010122833.1, from coordinate 16,114 downwards.
CTCTCAACTTTTGTGTAAAACTCTTATCGAAAACTAGCTATCTCATTCTGCGTTTTCCTCTAGCTACGTAAGAAATAAAACGCCATTTCTCCAGTAGCGCCCAAAGATAGTTCACCACCTCAATAGAGAGTTTAGCCACTATACTCAAGATAGATAAAAAAACTTCACTACTCAGAGTAAAGTTAAAAAAGCTAGACTTAAAGGATCCGCGCTACGAGAAGCGATGCATGCTAACTCGCCTCGCTTTAGAAGTCGACACCAAATAACCATCTTCACCTTAAAGCTACCCTAACTATACAAGTATAAAATCACTACATAAATAACTTACATAACTAAGTTACAATAACACTAAATAAAATAATAAAAAATATTATACAATCAATATAAACTACATAACATCACCTCAAAAATCACTAATATAAACCTACAACCAATACCAATAAACACTCATATACTTACATACAATATATCCTGTACATAAACTACTTATATATATAATACTAATATCACAAACAATAAATATACAGCTAGCAGAAATACAACACACTCAAACTAACACATACACACCTATATCAAAGAACTAAACAACAACTAACAAAACAACATATCTAAAACGCTAATACTTTATAAAAATCAATATAAACCAAAACCTAAAACTACTAATACATAAAAACTTACAATAATATAACAACTTAATTAGCAGACACAAGATATACAAAAAAATACAAATTAATAAATAACTAAAACCTAACTATCAAAGACATTATATTGTAAGTAATAACACCCGATATAAAACTAATAAATACCTCATAAGTTAATAAGTAATATAATAACTACCCTCCAAAAACAACACATAAATCCCCCAAATATATGAATATATTATATATATAATATACATAATATATCCACTCATACTCACTACCTCACTAATAACCTCACAGTATATACGCCCTATAGTACTATACCAAAAAATATATATATATTACTTTTTTAAAAATACTATCTATAATAACACTACCTACCCTATAAATATAATAATACGATCACCACATATAACAGAAGGTACTAGTATTACAATCGAGAAAAAATTCCAATTCTACCACTGGGCCGAGATTCCGGACCTACCAGCCCGCGAAATGTACAGCATTATTTCATTCTCGGCTTCCGGACTCTACACGACATCCGGCCAGACAATTATCTACATCCAACAAGTCATAGCAATCACTAAATATTAATCTACAACAACTACAAAACTACTAACAAAAACCAATATAAAGCTAATACTAAATACAAATAACAAACATAAAACTAAAATACAATAATAATAACATATCTATGAATTAGAACTCCGATAATTTATATTAATAGCCTCACACACAAAAGACACGCGTATAATACTAAAAATCATACACATAAAGTAAATAATAAAAATGCACTAATCACAATCACTCATACTCAATATAATACAATACAAAAACATAAAATACTACTAATAAACTTAATAAAACCACACCTCAATAAAACACTATCAATATAAAATATACATCACATATATAATATATATATGTGACATCACACTCATAAATAAAAAAAAAATCACATACCCTAAAAATAATAAAATATAATAAAATAAGATAAAATAAAAACAAGCCCAAAAAGATTAAAATAAAAACACCCCCATAAATCTTTAATTGAAAATTAATCAAATTTGAAGCTGAAAAAAATATAAAAAGAATAGTCTTTTTAATAATGAAAAAAAAATCAAAATCTATTATACATAGATATTAACTATAAACATAAAAAAAAACACTCTACCTACACAACCTTTCCAATTAACTTAACAGTATATCATGAGAACCCACTAGTACCTATACTTCAACCAGTACCATATATACAAGATATACCTAACTCCTAAATACCTTACATATAATTAACAAAAACTAAAGATAACCCTACTAATCTAAACTAAAGCACTAATATATAGCATATATGAATACCCTACTAACCCATAATTATTACTCAATAAACCTAAAACCCCACAACCAAAACTGACCATAAATATAATAAAATAAACATATAAAACTAATATATAATAATAAACAGATATAATAAATAAAAAAATTATAATATAATACCAATAATAACATATAACACACTACCACAAACCAAAATACAACCTAGATATAATACCCTAATAAATATATTAAGGCAGCCGTCACTTGCGTGCCGGTGCCCGAGCGACAACAACGAGGTTGCCGCTAATTTGACATGTTTGACAGCTTCTGTGGCCAAGACCTGTCTCTTGTAATATAGCGGTGCCTCTGGAACCATCCCATAGGGACGCTTCAGGACTATCCTCACTGAGGAGAGTGACCTTTGGAGCACCCCATTACATTACGCAGGACTTGTCGCTTAAAGGATACACCCTTGGAACCCATTTCATCGGGGATCTGCGGTCAATCAGGATAACTGTCATTAACACAACAAGTTACCGTCTACAGTACGACTAACTCTGCCGCATAATCCAGTAATTAAATTAACCTATACACAATACTTACAGTCCGTATATAACTAATGAAAGTAATTAAAATTTGGCAGTGATTTACTAAGGATAAGACAAATATATTACTCTTGGAACTTAAGAATGAATGTCAATGATATATTCGCACTTAAACTATATTTCCAAAATGAAGAAGCTCATAAATAAATTCGAATCGAAGAAAAAAACGGTAAATTATAAAGTAAAATATCTTGGAGTACTACATATATATAATAAATAGATAATAAATAACATATTTACTATATAAATATAATAAAACACACAAAAACACTAACAACATATACTTATGAATACTGTTGCATTTACAAAACTCATAATTATACACATGCACAAAATTATAAAAAACAATAATACTCACTAACAAGATGAGATAACATACCTCATTAAGGCCTCAAGTGGCTTAAGAGATACAAACTTACTAAATAAAAAAAAAAGATATAACAATATTTCACTAATACTAGTACTACTACATTTAACTAAATACATATAATAGTAAAAAAAAATATAAAAACAAAACTCACACCAATTAAAAACAAAAACAAATATAGAACATAAAAACTCAATACATAGAATAAATATATAAAATATAAATATAGATATTTTGGAGTATCAAGAATCTCCTACGACGAACTTCAACATATAATAGTATGAGAAAAAGAGGCAAAAATCAATAAATAAAAAATAGACACATTAATTAATATAAATAGCACCTAATATAGGATATGATACTATAAAAATAAATCTCAAAATCAACAAATTACTACAATAAACATTATAAGACACACATAATCCAAACAATGAAGACACAAACAATATGACTACTATAACAAAATATAAATAATTAAATAAAACATAATAAGGCGCTTTTTGGCTCTAAATTACATGAAGAAATGACTAAGCATAGTACAAAAAAAACTGATTAAATTAACTCACTATATTAAATAGAAATAAATATAAAAAATATAATAAAAACCAATTTAAAAAACTATATGATACACCGTATATGTAAAAAAATAATAAAACAAATAATGAAAAATTATTGAATAATATAGAAACTTCTACATAATCACTCACAGAAGCATGTTACTTCCAACCGAGCGAGATTATCAATTCCAACATACAACTATACAGAGACACCATATTTGGCATTATAGCCAAGGGATTTGATTTCAACAACAATTAGAACTTAAGAAATAACGCCTTTTATTGTAAAAAATTAGCTACGGAGACTTTAAATAATCGATAATAACGCACTTGAAAGTATAATATATCATACATGATCTATAATACTATTATAAGATAATACTACGTTAACCATAAAAATAAGATGACAAATGAATTATATATTAACTTATATATATTATAACATGTATAAAAAAAAAATAAGTAATAAGAATAGTTAATAATAATAATACTCAAAAACAATAAGTAATAAATAAAGATTCTAAATTAAAAAACAGAAAATTAGCTAACCCTCGAAAAATATATCACTAACAACTGACCAGAAATGAGCCAAATAGAACTAACGACCGAATTAAAATAATTAATAAATAAAACCCTAAAGTAATACATTACTAAAAGTACTATAATAATTAATATAATACTATATTAATAATTAATTAATAATATTAATCTAACTCTGATCCGGCGCAAGAACCGGCATGAAAAATCCAGGGAACATAAAAAAAAAAAAAAAAGAAAGTGAAAAGGGCTTAATAGGCCTACAACCATCTATAATTATTTACCCACGTCCCATGCATAAATTTAAAAGTAATACCAAAGTGTACAAAGAGAAGTAAAAAAAATTTTTTTACCTTTAGAGGTAAAAACCGCAAATAAGATAAGGACAGAGTCGGATGGTCTCTAGGCCTCCACTTGGACGACGGGGGAGGACTTCGTCACCCCCCCATCTGTTAACCCCCGTCCGGCTCGAGCCATAATAATTGGAAATGAAAAATTTCGTAAAATTACCTAGACGAGAAATAATTATAGCAAAAAAAAAAAAAAAAAAAAAAAAAATTAATAATATTAATTAATAAGTAAAAGCATTAGGTAAAGGTAAAAACGAAAAAAAACATTAATATAAAAAGTAATAGTTACCTCACTTATTTTTTTTCTTTAATAGCTTTACTTACATTCTTTTAAAAAAAATATAATATGAAATGTTCAAAAAGAATTTCATTCTAACTTATTAACCTCCGTATTCTACTTAAATTTTATTATCATTTTTCCCGCATAATAAAAAAAGCAAGCTTTAAAGGGAGAAAAAAAAAAAGTAAACATGCGTATGAAACGTCAAATTAAACTTAGTCTCACTGTAACTAATCACACCGCCTAGACTAATACAAGTACATAATAATAATTACCCATATTATATATTACATATACGACAAAGCCTCACAATCAGTTTCAATCGTTAGTTCATATAATCTAAATAAAACGTATAAAAATCAAAACCAACGCAAGTTTAACTAAATACTCAATCTATAGGCCAACCTATAGCACTATAAAATAAACCCGCTCGATTATAACAGTGATGGTATTAAAGGAAGTCAATCACCACTGCAAATAATCATATAAATGATTAACAACTTGCACACAATTCAAAAATAATTAAAAAAAAGTTACATACGTTTAAAATACTATTATACTAAAAAGAAATTTTATATAACTGAAACATTCCAGCACTCTATTGAAAAATAATCGAACACTAACTTATCTTACGCTCAAATTGGATTAGCACCGTGTGCTACGATACCTGAGATCAAATGACAGGTGTCAATTCACGAATAGTCTCAAATAAGACGAACACGCGTGCACAAAACATATAATTAAAAAAGACCCAAGTTCAAATATACAATCATAATAATAATTCTACATACTTAAATCCATAAATAATAATAACTGGAATACGATCTAACATGAAACATCCATGTCCAGATTAATAGAATATCACCACAACGATCAAGAGACCACTTACATAGTCACAAGTATAACCACATAAAGATGAAGGATACCCACACGAAAAAATACAATAATGTATGAATAAAATCACTAGGTCAGTATAATAAGCCAGTACTAATTAAAAACACTATATATATTAATCAACATATAATACAATTCACAAATAATATACCACAGTAATATACTAACCAGAATAACAAAGCGTTCATTAATTAACTTAAAATAAAGGTATTCATATAAATATACATTTATAAATATATAAAGAGAACATTATAACGATAGCGAAAAATCACCAACCTGCAAAAATCCCGACAGATCCGCGACTCCCACAATATAAATACACTACACTCCGACCTAACATGCCAAGCAACATCACCAATTAATTTTTTGAGGAATAACGGCATTGTATTTTCAATACCTATGAAATTATGACAGCCCACTAGTGATGACACCTCCACACTAAGAAAACAAAGATAGGCGACAATTATAATACTCACTATAAATAATTACACAAAAAAACCTATATATATAAATTAAAAACCCACTATACCACCTCAATCATGCTTAAGCTTAACCGACGTAATATTAAACTATATACTTAATAGATATATAATATATTAATAAACAAGTATAATATCGTATATATATAAGATATTATAAACATTATTATATAATATAGATAATAACAACCCAGTAAATAAATACAACAATGAGAAACGTAAATACACCATAATATAGATAATACATCTCAAATATATGTATACACAAAGATACCTCCAGAGAATAGCTATTGGCTGTTAAAACACGTGTAAATATATACCCACCACTACTCAAAATCTATACCTCATAATTCAGCTACACAAACCTTCTTCCGTAGCACCACTCCGATATAACTATTATAATAGTAGAATAAAATACTTATATAAAATGAATGAAATTACTTAAAAACAAATATGATAATACATAACAAATATATAAACTAAGATAACTAAAAATAAAATTACTTCATAGCTGATTACTAAATATATAACTATAATCACTCACTCACAATAAAAACTAATAATAATATATATAAGTTAAGATAATAAAAAAAAAAAAGGGGTAGCAACTTATACAGTTGAGGTAGTAAGATACCGAGAAAAAAACACCTAATAGCCCAAGGTACAATAATATATAGAAATAAAAAAAGAATTAATATAAAATAAGACTAAATACATATATAATATCTTCAGTGAATCCCGCTGCGAGATTAGTATCATATTTTTTCGCAAGAATCAGCGGAAATTGCGTATGCTGGACTAACATGCTGCAAAATAAAGTTGATTTTAACACCGCGCGAGGATCCGATCAGCATAGACGGTAAAAAAAATTGATACTCAACCGATATATATATAATACTGAAAGTAAAATCCCCAATCCAAATTAGTACAAGTTAACTATAATAATAATAGATAGTAACCAATAAAATAAAATACCAAATATCATTATAAAATACAAATAAAACTGATTGAGAAAATCAGTACGAAAATGTCAAGTTAACAAATTAAGTACAAAATAAATAATATTTATAAAAACTAGACTAATAAAATGTCATCAAAATAATATAATATTAATAAGCCAATTATAAAAAAAAAAAAAAAAATGATAATAAAAAATAATATACTGAAAGTAGACAATTACCCCCAATCTATTAATAGTAAAAGTTACGATACCACAAGAAACGTGCAGGCAAGAACCCGTTAAAATGATAAAATGGGGAAAACCCAAACACAAAATGGAACCCACAATCAACCTCTATTCCTACCCTCCGACCTTAATGAAGAGATTATAATACAATGGATTATATACTTTTATGCACTAGTATTGAAATTCATAAATATGGTAAAAAAGGTAATTGCTGAGAGAGAATACATCATAATTTTTCTTTGCCCTTTTCAGCCTTTCTAGACTTAGAGTCGTATTCTCTTAATTAAAATTCATGAAATATATATAGCCCAAAGCATTTAGCTAAATAACTCTGTCACTTGGAAACAAACTAGTTGGAGAGAAATCAAGAGACTAGGTAATTCTATGCAAGTTATAACTAAAGAAGATGGGTAAGAAACATTCTGCATTTTGCTTAATTAAAACTCCAACCAAATCAAAGGATCTCAACAAAAAATCATATAAATAAACTACTTAAGAGTTCTTCAATCATATTCACTGCATCGTAACATTTCAAGCTGTTGATTAAAATACAAACATCTGTAGAACTATAATGCATAGTGGAAACTGTAATAAGATATATACTAATGAATCACCAAAAGATACTTGTTCTGTAAATCACCCTTTCCAATATTATTACACATTTCAAATAAACCAAAATAGGAAAACTAAAATTAATATAAGACGTATTGGAAATGCAAAGTTTCTTGGCAAACCTCAAAAATTACTCAAGCTGGAATAAACATATCTTGTATATAACTTACGGACCTCCATCGCAACTAATTGGACATAATCCTATTATATAATCTAATCGTTTATCTTAGGAATAGCGTCTTATCAATCAATTTGCGAATACTATCCGTTATATTGGAGATATAATAGACGTTAAAATGCGATGCCTAGTCTCATTCATCAACATAAAAAGACTTTAAAACCTTTTGAATTAAAAAGAAAAGAAGGAACTAAGTCATAAATTATTTCGGCCATTTAATTGACAAAAGGCTTAACTTTTTCTTTTGTAAATTGTGGGACGTTATACATAGTTTTGTTAGCATTTTTGTTTTTTTTCCTATTTAAGGGTGAATCAGGAATTAAAATTAGACTGTATCGGATTGAAGGTTACTTATATCATAATAATGCAAACAAACAATACAAAAAAAAAGATAACGAATTTATAAACCATGAGTGGAGGAAGCGAATACAAAAAGAAAATCTTTTATTTAAATATAACAATCTAATTAATTTACAATAGTATGAAACATTAATTTCATCTAGAACAAGAAACGAATCTTGCTATAGTTATATTACATCTTTCATATCTTATGATAAGAAATGCTGTAACATTTTTCATTTGAGAATGGTTACAAAATGCTTCCCATTAGCGTTAGAGACCTAATGTATAATACTAATTAAGAAGAGAACAGAAACCGACCTACATATTGATAAGGACAAGAACTATTTGAAATGCCCTTTTTATTTTTCAGCATGTACATAGTATAAACTCTTATATGCAAATCATGTTTTCAATTTAACACTTCAGTGCATCATTATAAATGCGAAATAATTCGTAAATATGGAAGCCTCTTGAAATCTAACCAGCCTCTTTAAGCAAATAGGGCTGTCCATCATATGAAGTTTACTATTTCCAGCGAGTTGGAATGATTTTAATAACATTAAGATAATGGAAATATCAAGCCGTTTATTGAATTGCATATCAACTCATTTACAGTTTCATTTTCATTTTTACAGAATATCAATTTCGCCCTTATTTATCTTGCATGCATTTTGCTTTATCAAATCTCGACAATAAACATACCCGCAACATCCGCAATAATGTGCGGATGTTCCGGAAATGCGGATGCGGATGCTCCGCGGAATTCGCGGAAATAAGCGGAATAGGTATTTCCATTTCACGTAATATTATACTATATACGTATATATAATATAATATATATCATAATTATATAATACAATATAATTATATATATATATATATATATATAACACATTATACAAATACAGATAAATAATATATATACCTATATAGTATAATATATATATATATATTAAAAAAGCAAACAACGTTCAAGGATGCCAGGAAGCATTCATGCTTGAAGATAGGATAATAGATTTCACAACTCAGCAAACAACGAGACGGCGATGCACAATTGCAAACTCTTTTCTAAATCCTAGATACCAAATACATAATTTCTATGCAAACCACAGTCGTTTTACAGAAGGGTATAAACAAAAACTAATTTAGAATAACCCTATGTGATGAAAATCGCTGCTAAAATGCAGAATCCATCAAACCCCAGCCAAAAGACAGCCCACCACAAACATCCACCCACAAACAGGACACCCAATTACTCTCTGTTAGCTATCATTGCTCGAATCCAAACAACCATGAACCCACGTTCTTTTGGCTCTAGCAGCGAATGAAGAGTCTTGTTCAGACCAACAAGTCGTCAAAGAACCACGTCATCATGATCGCAAGAATACCCCAAAAGAGAAAACAAGACTATGGAATCAACTAAAAACTATCCAACTGTTTTGTGAAACGATAATGCCCTAAAAAGTTTAACAACCACATATGCCAATACATCAGGGAATTCCTTACGCATTAAGCCCTTCAATAAGTGTAGCTAAAGTGAGCGTCCTTTTCAGTGGTGCATAATCTCATTTAACGACTGAAAAAAGATGGAGCAAAACTCCTCACCTGAAGCAAGGGCCTTCGAAATTTTTGTTTGAACCAAATAATATGAAGATTTATCCTAAATCTACAAGAACCATCAATATAAATACTAAACCTATTCCAAAAAATTGGTGGAAGAGACTTTGGAAAGAAGGCACCTTTGTGGAGTGCAAAAGAGTTAAGGTCCCAATCGGTACTTGCACTAACATTCTTTGTCCAATCACCATACCTATATAAAAATAATAAAATACTATATATATATATAAAATATAAATACCTTGTATATAAATTTAATATTAACTTCAATGAAGTCTTTATAAGAACAACTATAACTATAATATATTTGAAGAATCTACCTAAGTGGCATAAAATTTTCTACCAAATACCTATAAACTATCGCTAATCGCAAATTCCGCAAAAATCACGGGGATAGTGGCTTTATACCAATATCCGCATTCGGCATCCCGATAGGTGAAAAATCACATTATCGCCAACACATACAACCTTCCTTAAATTCATCATATATAATATTACATAATACAAAATATCAAAAAATATAAATTATTAAAATAATAATCACTATATTTAAATACCAATAAATAATAATAATAAATATACATAATCAATATAATAATAAATAATATTAATTAAATATAATAAATAAATCAAATTAATAAATAATATACAAATAGTCAAGTCATTAACATAATAATCAATAATAGTTAGCTAAAAGCAACTAAAATAATATATACAACATGAAATAATATAAAATAATAATAAATAATATATATATACTAAATATAACTAATAATATAAATACTAATAAATAATAAATATAATAATAATAAATATTCAATAGATCAGTATGTACGAGACTCATTTGTGACATATCTAGGAGTCTAAGTTATAATTATAACCCCTATCTTACCTTGATCACATTTATTGACCTCTTTGTTAACCCCAATCCGCTAAAAATTTATGCGTACTTATATAGCAAAAAACCTGACTATATTTCACTTTGAGCACACTCAAAATTTCTTATACCCTCGCCACTGTCAACACTTTTTATGGCAATGCCTATGGTTTGATCCTTTTTTATAGACCTTTTTAAACTCTATTTTACATCATGCCATTTACCTATATTTAGGATGCCATATAATACTCTTTGGGCCCCATATTATACCTTTATATTAGTGGACCCACGCACAATCTTTTATCCGCAGCCATAGCCTCAACTTAGCAATCTTCTCTATAGTATATTAGAAGCGAAAGATATAACTCTTTCTAGAAGAACACCATAAATTTAATAGAGAACCACCTATTTATCCGAGACACATCCCATAAATTATATAAACCAAATAAACCCTAATTCGAGCAACACACTAAAATAATTCTGTTTAAGCCACAACCCATTATTACACCCTAATAATTTTATTTGGCACACCTTTAATAATTTTATCTTAGGCACACGATGATTGTTTTTTGAAACCTTGTTAAATTTTAAAAAAAATTGCGCCAATAAACTAATGACGACCTCACCAGCATACAACCGACTCTATGTATATAAATGTATTTTACCCCTTGAAAATAGGCAGACCACCTAATTTTTTCGACAGTGGGCCATTTTTGCCCACGGGAGTGACAACCCTAATATTTAGTTCAACCAAAATACGATTAAGAAGGGTTTAGCGTCCACAACTGGATTGCGTCAGCAACCCGTAATGCTACGTAATACCCCCCCTAGTCTTTACGCCCCCCTAATTACTTTTTCCGACCGTGGGTCAATTAATTTTGCCCAAACAGGAATAATTTATCATATATCTTGCATTTAGGCTTTTAGCCACGATTTTGATGTCTTCGCACTTGTTTGGCCATGAATATTTTCCGGCCTTGACCTTTGCCCAGATGACCCATGAGGTCATTTTATATTGGCCCATAAACGCCATAATTTTTAGAACCCAACTCGTTGGTACAATCACCCAGTCTCAACATTAATATTCGTTAAACCATTAACTACTGTATACGCTTAGATAGTATGGCATTAAACCTTACTACCTACATTAACTTGAACACCTCATACACAACAGTGCGAATCATAAAGTACGCCGCGCACAACAACACACTACACACACACCCACCACTAACACACTCACACACACCCACACTTACACACCTTACATTTAAAATATACACTAATCTATAATTATCAATCTAATATATAACACCAGCATTATACCACTCTAACATACACATCACACCATTATCAACACATTCATACTCGATTAAGTTACAAAACAATTTCTTCGTATCAAAATAACACCATACTTTAAGCATGTCCACTCAATAGATATACTCAATAAGAAAATATCCCATAGGAAAAAAACTCTGATCTCTCAAATATGAGTAATGCTGGGAACACCCTTCTGGGAAATCGATCATTTAATCGTCCTTGGTTACGGGCCATTCGACTCCATTGTTTTTCATAGTGTATGGGCTTTCAATTTCTATTCCACTGTGTGAATCGGAAGCTTTACAGAACTTAATATCTTTATAAGAATCCAGAAGAGATTCCACAACCTGAAATTAAGTGTTACTTTATATTGCTGCTGATAATACATAATCATTCAGCATAGGACTCAAGTAGGATCATTTTTCTTCATATCAGTGTTACGATACTACTGAGTGCAAACAACCTCTGGATCTCAGCGATATCAATTTCGGTGCTATGATCGATTGTACTTAAATTTATGCAACTTTAATAAAGAAACTCTTTAAACTTTTGCCTCTATCCCCTCGGTGTCATAGTTTGCTTTATTCTTTGTATTAATTCTTTTGATTCATTTTATGTTTACTGATTAAAACTTAATTTAAGCCTGTGCTTACCTCTTCATTTTGTTCTGGATTCTAGTAACCCCTGAGTCTGCACAACTACCTACGTTAGTGTAAAGCTTGATCCTTTTTATTTTACAAACAATATATGTATATAGATATTATATATAAGTATATATATATATATAATATATAATATATATATATATAATATATATATATATATATATATATATAATATATAATATATATATATATAATATAGATATAATATATATAATATATATATAATAATATATATATATATATAGTATATATATATATATTATTAATATATATATATAAATATATATATATATAATATGATATATATATATATGGGTGTGTAGTGAGACAATCTTGTCAACCACACTAACAATATCGCTTTCCAGACAAATCCAAAATCATTCCTCAGACTCTCCACTGCTCAACAACTTTATTTCTCCTTCTACTCATCATGAGGCATACTTTCCCGACTAATGCCTCAGCCTTACTAATAAAAGCCGGTAACACAGAAACAAACCCCGGACCTAGAATCTACACATGTCCAATATGCAACAAGATAGTGAAGAGAAACTCCATAAACTGCAATAGATGCAAACATGGATCCACAAACACTGTTCCCAACTCACCACGCTACCCCCTTCAAACCACAATCGGATCTGCAAAGTCTGCACTCCACCCACAACAACCCCCACAACACACACATCACACAAGCAAACCCCCAATATAAACATATTACAACTCAACACAAACGGACTACACAACAAAAAACAAAGAATTAGAAGCCTTCTCTAAAACAACACAAATACACCATAGCCATGATACAAGAATCCTACCTACCCGATAAATATCCAGAACCAAAATTCTATGGTTATGATGCCATCTTCTCACCCCAAACCCCCAAAAACCACACTCTACTAACCCTATACCAGCGATTCCCAACCTGGGGTAATTACCCCCAAAGGGTAAAAGGGGAGTTTCCTAGGGAAATATAGTACAAGATTAGATCATCGCACAGTCACAAAACAAAATTCTTAACAAAAATTATCTGTATCAGATCTAACTAACTACCTAATCACTAATCATTAGTGATAGTTATGAATTAGAAAATTTTAGTAACAAAGTTTATTAGACCTAAATACAATAACAAGCCTGCAACGATCGCGGCTAGATAGTTTGTTCATTTGAAGTAAGCAAGTAGTTTCCGCCGCCTACTGACCAATGTGTGATGTGCATGTGTGATTGATCTCGCAGATTTCGTTAGCTTCTGAACATATTTTGATTTGTTTTGACGAGAACCAAAAGCATGTGAGTGAAATAATTTTTTGCTTTTTAATATCGCTTACAAAGTACTCGCACTCTCTCACGACCGTTTTTAGCGAAGAATATAATCTGGGATTTCACTCATTTGGCTAAATAAAATAATTTTTGCCTGTTTGTATGCGAATGATGGATACGATAAAAATTTGGAGGCAAAATTCGACATGCTGTTATTCCACACAGAAGTGCGTGGTTATCACGGGGCAAGTGTGTGCACCGATGCTCGACCTCGAAAGAAATTGCTTTTTTCTGGAATGAAAAAACCGGATAAGGATAAAGAGAAAGATAAAGGGAAAGAGTTACTCGCCAAAATAACAGATAATGCAATTTATTTCAAACTGCATATCTTGCCAGATCTTCGGAGAAAAAATACGCTTAACTGTCACTTGCAAGGAATAGACGAATATTTAAACAGGCTTCAAATAAGTTGCCTTGCTTCGCAATTGCAGCTTACCAACGCCGAGCTGAGTTGAGGATGTTTCGATGTTCCCAGAACTTACAGTGGTGCTCGAATTGGAAATGAAAAAAATCTCATTTAAGCAAATCAAATAACTCTCCACTTGTCATCAAAGTACATTCTATCAGCAAATATTTTCCTGATTTGGAAAAATCGCAAGTGTAAAATTGCTGTGTGCTAAAACCCTTTTCAGGGATGAAGGAATATATTCCAGATACTGATATTGAAAGACAACACAGTTGAAAATAGATTTCGAAACACATTTTGGGAAAGATTGGTGACGAATATCCATTATTATCGGGAAAAGCCTTGAAAATACTGATCCCATTTCGCTACAAATTACAGGCGTGAAAGTGTATTTTCGGGCGAATGGTGTCAATGAAAACAAAGAGCAAGAACCGAGTGAACTTGAAGCACGACTTACGATGTGCATTGACCGAAACTGCACCAAATATAAACACACACATCACACAAGCAAACCCCCAATATAAGCATATTACAATTCAACACAAACGGACTACACAACAAAACAAAGAAATAGAAGTCTTTCTAAAACCACACAACATATACATAGCCGTGATACAAGAATCCTACCTACCCGATAAATATCCAGAACCAAAATTTTATGGCCATGATGCCATCTTCACATCCTAAACCCCCCAAAACCACACTCTACTAACCCTTATACACAACTCACTATTATACACAAACACCACCTTACAAACTACAACGGCATTAAGCGGCAACACCAAAAAAATACAGTCCTTCACAATAATGATAAACAAAAAACCATACAATCTAATAAACTTCTACATCCACCACACCTCACCTATCTATTCTCCTAAAATAAGACATCTTCTCGTCTTCTCCTTTCAATAAGCCATCGTTCTATGTACATTTAATGCTCACCACCTTCAATGACCTTCTGACCTGACCTGACCTAAGAGGAAACCCACAGCATACCAACTGGAAAAGCTCAGAAACATGCGAACACCCACAAACAGCTTACACGAGAAACCCACCGCATACAAAACCAAACATGCACATCACCAGACAGTAACACGTAGGGGTCACCAAATTGTAACAGACCAAAAAAACAGCACGATGCAATGCAAACCGATGCGAAAACGCCGGACCACAATGACGATCACCATTAAAGGGACAAAAGCAACAAACAAAACTGAACCACGAGAAAACATTACACATACGTACAAAAAAAGGCAGACTGGACACATTCACCAACCCATGAGAAAAAAAAAAAGGTTTTTAGACACTACACAGTCAAACACGGGTCATGGTAAGGGAGCCTGTAATCTGCTTTAAGCAAAAAGCAGCGAAACAAAAAGCCAGCCCCAGAAATTACAAACAAAAAAGACAAATTACATTATTCAGGAGTGGAAGGAAAAAGTAAAAATATACACCCCCAGAAACAACGGCAAACCCCAGACGACAGGAAAATAGGACACAAGGCAAAAAAAATTATCCTAGTATCGACCGCTCCAACATTTCCACGAGCATTGCAAGACCCGTAAAACAAAGAAAG
>JABUQX010122832.1:30000-41833 GCA_015478945.1 Trachelipus rathkii | reverse complement strand
AAGAGAGAGATTAATTTTAATACCAATATAATAAAATTTCTATTAGTTGCAATATGTAAGCGAATGTTGTAGTGTTACGTTATTTCTCATGTGCTTTCTAGGGCTATTGAGTATCAGGCTTTATTTGTGTATACCCTTGATACACACATATCTGTGTGAGGGTTATACATTTCAATCTACGATAGTAGTTTATTTGGCTTCAGGTATAGTTATTAGAATATATATATATATTATATATAATATATCTATATTATTATATATATATTATGTAATATTATATCATATATATATTCTTATATATATATTATTATATATAACTTTATATATATATATAATAAATATATATATATATATATATATATATTAGAAATTGTTGCGAAATGTTTTTAAGGCTCCTAAGCTTTTAACTCTGCAAAAGAAACTTTACTTTTAAAATTGCGAATTATGAAAGGAAAGAAGTTAAATATATTGTTTTGAAACGGATTTTGATATAAAGCAGAGACATTGGTTTTCTGATTTAATCATAACAGGCGATCTATAAGGACATATATTTAGTATGTTTTTTCTAAGTACGTGGATGTTTATGTGTGATTATATATATTTATATATATATATATTATATATATATATATATATATATATATATATATATATATATATATATTACTATATTATATAATATATATATATATTATATATTATATATATATATATATATATATATATTATATATATTAATATATATAATATATATATATATATATATATATATATATATATATATAGTAGTAATAGGGTAGAAAATACGCAAACTCAAGACTGCCAGCTTTGTCGCTAAATCTGGCACCCTAATCCGTTAATTTTGCTCATTTTTGGTACTTTTTTACTAATTTTTACCATTTTTTTGGAAATTTTGCTACTTTTTTAACGTTTTGCCAGATTTATCGCTAAATCTGGCAACCTAATCCGTTAAATTTGTCCTTTTTTTAGCATTTTTTGGAACTCTTTAGCATTTTTAGCTAACTTTTTTTTTTTATGTTTTGGTATATAATTTCAGGTCAAGTTCCCCAACTCCGGAGGATTTTGGGGATTTTACCCATTGGCACCCTGCACGTCGAAAGGCAAAGACATGAAACATTTTGAAGGTTTGAAATTTCCAGTCACGTCGGCCAGCTGACTTTGGAAATTTTTCATATTTCATTAGAATTTTGACGTTTGATATGTCAAACCTAGGGTTTTTAAGGTCGGTGGACCGATTTAAGGTCTGGAAGACCGTTTTTTTGAGGTTTAGCTCCCCAAA
Source organism: Trachelipus rathkii (assembly GCA_015478945.1). Taxonomy (NCBI): domain Eukaryota; kingdom Metazoa; phylum Arthropoda; class Malacostraca; order Isopoda; family Trachelipodidae; genus Trachelipus; species Trachelipus rathkii. The sequence continues at coordinate 40,533 of JABUQX010122832.1, read as the reverse complement.
AGGGGGGCGGAGCCCCAAAAGGAGGGCTTTTTAAGTTTCCTAGAAGGTTTTTTTAATGATCGGTAGATCATTTTTGATGGTTCCAATCGATTTATCGGGATCGATTACCCCTAAATCGATCTTTAAATCGTCTTTCTATGTGCTTCTGGTTGGCTTTTAACAATGAAAAATATATTCGAGAGAAAATATTTACAATAATTAACATTCGAATTAATGCGTTGTAGTAAGGTGGCCCCTGCGCGCCCACCCTTTTCTTTCCGATATGAAGGAAATAGAGCTATCGGTCTGAAACTTGAATATAATCTATGTATGTGATAAACTGATCCACAGGCCGAGTTTTGGTGACCGTTGTCAACCCTAAGGGGGTGTTTGCCCCTTAGCGCCAAAGGTCAAATTCGTCCTTGAAAACCATGTTAGGCTTAACGTATCGGGCTAAAAATTGGATGTGAGCCTATATGATGACGAAATCTCGTCGGAGACGAGATTACGTCCCTCGTCTCCCCGTAAGGGGGGACGCTGTCCACAAAAAAAAAATTAAAAATTGAATCGTAGAAGACTGAAAAACTTTGGAGAAAGGATTCGGAGTTGGATTCGGTTTCGGAGTCCAGAGACCCACCGGAGGGGGGTCCCTCAGTTGAAAAAGAAGAAGAAATGCATGGGAATTGCAAAACAGAGGAAGAAGAAGAAGAAGAAAGGAAGAAGGAGTAAGGAAGAAGAATGAGGAAGTAAGAATGAACGAATGGAAGATGAGGAAGGATTCAGAATTGGTACCGGCACCGGTGGTGCTGGAACCGGTGCGGTGCTTAGTTAATAAAGACAGTCCGTAATAACAACAATGTTTGGTGTCTTTATTAGGTTGATTGAATTGTAGATTTCGAATAATGGTTTCAGAACCATCAAGAAAAAAAAAAATAACAAAAAAAAATAAATAAATAAATTAAATTCTTACACTTTTTATGTTTATAAACTTACAAATTACGTTTTTACATACCCTAAAGCAGTAAATCAGTAATCAAACCAACCATCCAGCCAACCATACCGTCCGCTCCACCTCCTGTCCAATTGTGATTATTGATCTAATTGATTAAGTCAAATTTTTTACTAAATTTGTCATGTTTTTACATACGCTAAATCAGTAAATCAGTAAATCAAAACCACCCACTCTTCCCGCCACCCTCCTGGCCAGTTGTGATCTATTGGATCTATTGATCTATTGATTCAAGTCACATTTTTCTTTAATCATTTTTTGGATAAACATAACATAAAATCAAGTTCTTTATCCACTGAACAGGAATATATGCTAACCTAATAAAGTTTTTCACATTAAAAAAGCTAACATAACATCACCTGAACTAAAATATAAAGTGAACAACGGACAAACCAACATCTTAAGCACGCATAAACTGCTAACCATTAACAAGTTCAACACTTTAGCAACAGTAAAGTAACTAACAAGCATACAAAAAACGACCTATTCACACTTTTTCATGCATATCTCTTACATATCAATGTTAATTTTACAATTACAACTAGTAACATTTATCAAAAGATTTATCATATCCTAACCTAACTATTGTATGAACACGAAAAATGACAGCACACACACACACACAACAACAACACACACACACACAGTAACACTACACACACACAAAATAAAGTTAGAAAAATAATTTTAAATAACAAATAAATTGTTAAGAATGAAAAATAGCCATAAAAAAATAAAAATATATTTAAATTAAAGAAATAAAAATAAATTAATAATAAATTAAAAAAAAAATAAATACAATTTAAAATAAAAATTATAAAAAAATAGTAAACAATATATGCATGTTTCTAAACTGTGTAGGAAAAAATTTATATTAGTTAACGTTTATAAAAAGAAAATGAAATTTGAAAATAGAAACGTCAGTCTTCAACATTTAGAAAGATGGGTTATCTTTGCAAGATGCAATGCAATTGACGATATGTACATGTTAGAGCAGAATCAGTTATGTAAACAGTAATGATATTATTATTAAACGATAGTAACATTTTATCAAAGATTTATCATGTCCTAACCTAACTATTGTAATGAACTTAGAATAAAATGACACAAACATATACGACACACACACACAGCACACCCTCACACACACACACAACACACTCACACACACACACACAAACACGCACACACACACACATACCAGGTTCAATGCTAACCTAATAAAGTTTTCACATTAATATGAAAGCTAACATAGAACATCAACCTGAACTAAGAATATAAGGTACAACGACAAAACCTAACATACCTTAGACACGACTAAACTGCTAACATTAACAAAGTTCCACACTTAACAACAGTAAAGTAACTAACATAGCATACAAAAACAGTAACCTACTCACACTTCTTCATGCCATATCTTTAAAATTCAATGTTTAATTTTACATTAACAGTACATTTTATCAAAGATTTATCTATCCCCTACCTACTATTTAATGAACTAATGAATAAATGACACACACACACACCACAAACACACAACACACACACACACACACACACGACACACACACACACACACACACACACACAGCCACACGAATAAACTGCTAGCATTATCAAAGTTCCATGTTTAGAAAATTAAAAATAAAAAAAAAATAAAGAAAATTAAATAATTGAAATAACAAAAAAAATTAAGATCAAGCATAAATGTTTACATATCTTTGAATTTACATTTTAATAAATTATAAAAATTAAAAAATTAAAAATTAAAAAAAATTAAAAAAATTAAACAAATTAAAATAAAAAAAATTAAACAAGAAGTATAGAAAGCAAAATAAAACTTTACAAAAGAAAATTAAAAAATTAAATAAATAAAAAAATTAACACAAATTAAATTAAATAAAAAAATTAACAAAGTATAAATGCAAAATAAAACTTAACAAAAAAAAAAAAAGGAGAAAAATAAAATTAATAAAAAGAAAAAAATAAAAATGGAAAAAATAAAAATTAAATAAAGAAATTTAATTTAAATTTAAATTAAAATCAAATATAATAAAATTAAAACACCAAAGTATAAATGTAAATAAAAATTATAAAAAAATAGTAAACAATATATGTATTTTTCAGCTTATGAAAAGAATTTTATGATTTAACGTTTATAAAAGAAAATGAAATTTGAAAATAGAAATGTCAGTCTTCAACATTTAAAAAACGGGTTATCTTGCAAGATGCAATGCATTGACGATACTTACATGTTAGACACAGAATCAGTTAATGTAACAGTAATGATATTATAATTATAACGATAGTAACATTTAATCAAAGATTGATCATCGTCGCCTAACTAATATTGTAATGTGAACTAAGATAAATGACACAACAAACACACACACACACACCACACCACTCACAACACACACACACACACACATACCCAGGAATATATGCTAACTATAAAGTTTTTTCACATTTAATAAAGCTAACATAAACATCACCGTGAAACTGAAAAATGTATGTACACGACAACTCACATGACCTTAAGCACGATACAACCTGCTAACATTAACAAGTTCCACACTTAAGAACAGTAAAGTAACTAAATAGCATACAAAAACGTCACCTATTCACACTTTTTTCAATGCGCATAATTAACATATCAATGTAATTTTACATTAACCTAGTAACATTTAACAAAAGATTTATCATATCCTAACTTAACTATTGTAATCGAACTAAGAATAAATGACACTACACCACACACACACACACACACACACACACACACACAGCACACACACACACACACACACACACACACACACACCACACACACACCACACCGCAATAAACTGCTAGCATTATCCAAAGTTCCAATGTTAGAAAATTAAAAATTTAAATCCAATAAAAAAGAAAAATATTAAATCTAATATAAAAAACAATTTAAAAAAGTATAAATGAAAAATAAAACTTCGAAGAGAAAATTAAAAATAAAAAAACATGTTTTTCGAAATTAAAAACTTTAAAAAATTTTAAAAAATTAAAAGTTAAAATAAAAAAAAAATTAACAAATATAAATGCAAAATAAAACTTACAAAAGAAAAATTAAAAAATTAATAAATAAAAAAATTAAAAAAAATAAAATAAAATAAATAAATTAAATAAAGTATTTATTGTAAAATAAAAAAGTAGAAAAAAATAAGTTAGATATAAATTTAAAAATTAAATAAATAAATAAAAATGAAAATAGTAATAATAAATTAAATAAAAAATAAATTTCAATAAAAATTAGGAAAAATTAAAATTTAAAATAATAAAAATTAAACCCAAAGTATAAATGAAAACTAAAAAATTCTGAAAAAAATAGTAGACAATCAGTGTGCTATCTAAACTAAGGAAATGAATAACAATTTGTTAACGTTTATAAAAAGAAAACGAAATTTTGAAAATAGAAATGTCAGTCTTAAACCTTTAGAAAACGGGTTATCTTTGCAGATGCCAATGCAATCTCGACGTATTTACATTAACATAGTAAATTTAATCAAAAGATTATCAATCATCCCTAACCTAACTATTTGGTAATGAGACTAAGAAATAAATGAACACCACGACACCACCACACACACACACACCACACACACACACACACCACACACACCACACACACACACCACACACACACACACCCACACACACACACACACACACACACACACGAAATAAACTGCTAGCATTATAAAAGATTCCATTAAAAGAAAATTAAAAAATTTAAAAAAAATTAAAAAAAAAAATTAAAAAATTAAAATAAAAAAAAATTAAACAAAGTATAAATGCAAAATAAAACTTACAAAAGAAAATTAAAAAATTAAAAAGATTAAACAAAGTATAAATGCAAAATAAAACTTACAAAAGAAAATTAAAAAAATTAAAAAAATTAAAAAATTAAAAAAATTTAAAAATAAATAAAAATCAAACAAAGTATAAATGCAAAATAAAACTTAACAAAAAAAAAAGTTAGAAAAAAAAAAAATTAAAATAAAAAATAAAAAAATAAAAAATAAAAAAAAATAAAAAAAAAAAAAAAATAAAAAATAAATTTAAATAAAAAATAAAAAATAAAAATTAAAATAATAAAATTAAACACAAAGTATAAATGTAAAATAAAAAATTATAAAAAAAATAGTAAACAATATATGTATGTTTCAACTTAGGGAAAAAAATTATATTAGTTAACGTTTATAAAAAGAAAATGAAATTTGAAAATAGAAATGTCAGTCTTCAACATTTAAAAAATCAGTGTTATTTTCACATTGTCATAGTAATATTTAACATAACGTACCTAACTTACGAATAAACAGTTTTCATTAACCAAGAGTATCTAAAGCAACACATTACCTTCCAAGAGAAAACCCAAGGGGGATGCGCCCCTTGAAAGGGTGTGAATCCTGCGAGGGGGATCACCCCGAAGGGGTGTAAGCGGGCTTTACCCCTCCGAAGGAGGGGTAAGGCCTCAGCCCTTCGGGCTGAGGCCCAAAGCCCGCTTACACCCCTTATTTTTATTTTATTTTTTATTTAAATTTATTTTTTATTTTATTTTTTTTTATTTGCTATTTTTCATTTTTATTTTTTTATTTTTTATTTAAATTTATTTTTCTAACTTTTTTTTTTGTTAAGTTTTATTTTGCATTTATACTTTGTTTAATTTTTTTATTTTATTTTAATTTTTTTAATTTTTTAATTTTTTTAATTTTTTAATTTTTCTTTTGTAAGTTTTTTATTTTGCATTTATACTTTGTTTTATTTTTTTTTTTTTTTTATTTTTTTTTTTTTTTTTTTATTTTTTTTATTTTTTAAATTTTTTAATTTTTTTAATTTTTTAATTTTTTTTAATTTTTTAATTTTCTTTTGTAAGTTTTATTTTGCATTTTATACTTTGTTTAATTTTTTTTTTTTATTTTAATTTTTTAATTTTTTTTAATTTTTTTAAATTTTTTAATTTTCTAACATCTGGAAATTTTGCTAATGGCTTGCGTTTATTCATAGTGTGTGTGTGTTGTGTGTGTGTGTGTGTGTGTGTGTGTGTGGTGTGTGTGTGTGTGTGTGTGTGTGTGTTTGTGTGCGTTGTGTGTGTAGTGTGTGTGTGTGGTGGTGTGTGTGTGTGTGGTGGGTCCATTATTCATTCTAGTTCATTTTCAATTAGTTAGGTTTTAGGATACTGATAAAGCATTGATAATGGTTACTATGTAAATGTACGATTTAAAAATTGAAATTTAAAAGATATGCATAAAGTGTGAAGTAGATGACGTTTATGTATGCTATGTTAGTTACTTTACTGTTTGGTTAAGTGTGGAACTTTGATTAATGTTAGGCAGTTTTATTCGTGCTTTAAGGTATGTTAGGTTTGTCGTTGTACATTACATTTTTAGTTCAGGTGTGTTATGTTAGCTTTATTAATGGTAAAACTTTGCTAATGTAGCATATATTCCTGGGTATGTGTGTGTGTGTGTGTGTGGGGGAGGGGATTTTTGGGGGGGGGGGGGGGGGGGGGGGGTTTGGGGGGGGTTTGAGGGTCGTGTAGAAAGGGCGGGTGTATTTTTTTTTTTTTTTTTTTTCTTTTTTTTTTTTTTTGGGAGGGGGAGTTTCTTTTTTTTTATTTTTATTTATCTTGGGGTTTGGGGGGGGGGGGGGGGTGGTTTTTTTTTTTAGGTTGGGGGAGGGGGTTTTGGGGGGTTTGGCTTTATTTTTGGGTGTGTGGGGGGGGGGGTGGAGGGGGCAAGGGAGATCAGCAAGTTTTCTGGGATGTTTGAATTATTTTTTCGGTGTTTTTTTTTTTTTTTTGGTGGGGGGGGGGTGGGGGGGGGTTTTTTTTTTGGGGGGGGTCCGGTAGGGGGGGGGTATTTCGGGGTTTGGGGGAGTCTTTTTTTGGCGGGGGGGGGTTTGGTATTTGGGGGTAGGGGGGGTTTCTTGGGGGGGGGGGGGGTGGTTTGTTTTTTCTCCGGGCGGGTGTGTTGTGTCATTTATTCTTAAGTTCTAAAAAGAGATATTTAAGCTAACCCTTATAAATCTTTTAAAAATGTTACTATTGTTGTATAATATAATATCACAGACTCATTACTGTTTCATAACTGATTCTGTTCTAAACATGTACGCATATCTGTCAATTGGCAATTGCATCTTTGCAAAGACTAACCATCTTTTCCTAATGTTGAAGATGACATTTCTATTTTCACAGTTTCATTCATCTTCGTATAACGTACTAATAATAATTTTTTCCTAATTAACAACATACATATACTTGTTTTCCTAGTTTTTTTTTATAATTGTTACTTTTTACATTCGTACTTTCTGTTTATATTTTAATTATTTTAATTTTTCTTTTTTATTAAATTGTAAATTTATTTTTTATTCTTTTTCTTCCTTTGTGATTTTTATTTCTTTCTATTTTTTATTTAAATTTATTTTTTAAGTTTTTTTTTTTTTTTTTTCCTTTTATATTTTTTTTTTTTTTTTTTTTTTTGTTTATTTTTTTATTTAATTTAATTTTTCTAAGTTTTTTATTTTTTTAGTTTTTAAATTTCTTTTAAGTTTTTATTTTTCTTTTATTCTTTTTAATTTTTTTTTTATTTTATTTTTTTAATTTTTTTTTAGTTTTTTTTATTTTCTTAAATGTATTCAATTTTTTTAATTTTTTAATTTTCTTGTTGTAATTTTTTATTTTGCATTTATACTTTGTTTAAATTTTTTTTTTTTTTTAAAATTTTTTAATTTTTTTGATTGGGGGGTTCAGAATTTATTTTTCTAACATGTAACTTTGATAATGCTTAGCAATTTATTCGTGTGTGTGTGTGTGTGTGTGTGTGTGTGGTGTGTGTGTGTGTGCTGTGTGGTGTGTGTGTGTGTGTGTGTGTGGTGTGTGTGTGTGGGTGTGTGTGTGTGTGTGGTGTGTTGTGTGTGTGTGTGTGTGTGCTGTGTGTGTGTGTGTGGTGTGTGCTGGTGTGTGGTGTGCTGTGTGTGTATTTATTCTGTAAAGATTCATTACAATAGTTGAGGTATAGGATACTGATAAATCTTTTGATTAAATATTACTATGTTAATCTAAAATTAACATTGATTGTTAAAGATATGCATGAAAAAAGTGTGAGTAGGTCTCCGTTTTTGTATGCTATGTTAGTTACTTTACTGTTGCTAAGTGTGGAGCTTTGTTAATGTTAGCCATTTATTCGTGCATAAGGTATGTTTAGGTTATTGTCGTTGTATTTATATTTTTAGTTCAGGTGATGGTTATGTTAGCTTTTATTAATGTGTGAAAACTTTATTAGGTTAGCATATACTCGTTGATCAGCTGTATAAGAACTTGATTATGTAATGTTTTGTTTATTCCAAAGATTAATATCGAAAATTGTGGACTTGAATCAAGTAGATCAATAGATCATAGACACAACTCGCCAGGAGGGTGGCGGAACGTGGTGGATGGAATGGTGCGTTTTGTTTTACTGAATTTAGCTGATGTTCAGGGATGTAAAACATGAAATCTTTAGTAAAAATTTGACCTTATAATAGATCAATAAGATCAATAGATCACAATTGGACAGGAGAGGTGCGCTGGATGGCTGGTGGATGTGGTTTTGATTTACTGGATTTTTACTGCTTTAGGGTATGTAAAAGACTAAATTGTAAGTTATAATAATAATAATAACAAAAATTTTATTTTTATTTAATTTATTTATTTATTTATTTATTTTTTTTTTTTTCTTGATGGTTCTGAAACCATTATTTTCGAAATCTACAGATCCAATAACCTATATAAAGACACCAACATTGTTGTTATACGCTGTTTATTAAACTAAGCACCGCACCGGTTCCAGCACCGGTGCCGGTACCAATTCTGAATCCTTCCTCATTCTTCCTTCTTCATTCTTCTTCCTTCCTCCTTTCCTCCTCCTTCTTCCTTTCTTCTTTCCTCCTCCTTCCTCTGTTTTGCATTCCATGCATTTCTTCTTCTTTTTCAACTGGGGACCCCCCTCCGGTGGGGTCTCTGGAATCCGAAACTGAATCCAACTCCGAATCCTTTCTCCAAGTTTCAGTCTTCTACGATCAATTTTAATTTTTTTTTGTGGGACAGCGTCCCCCCTTACGGGGGGACGCAGAGGGACGTAATCTCGTCTCCGACGAGATTACGTCATCATATAGCACACATCCAAATTTTAGCCCGATACGTTAAGCCTAACATGGTTTTCAGGACGAATTTGACCTTGGCGCTAAGGGGGCCACCCCCTAGGATTGACCTACGGTCACCAAAACTCGCCTGTGATCAGTTTATCACATACATAGATTATATTCCAAGTTTCAGACCGATAGCTCTATTCCTTCATATCGAAAAAAGGGTGGGCGCGCAGGTGGGCCACTTACTACAACGATTAATCGAATGTTAATTATTGTAATTATTTTCTTTCGAATATATTTTTCATTGTTAAAAGCCAACCAGAGCACATAGAAAGACGATTTAAAGATCGATTTAGGGGTAATCGATCACGATAAATCGATTGGAACCATCAAAAGATGCATCTACCGACATTAAACCTCCTGACGAACTAAAAGCCCCCTTTTTGTGGGCTCGCCCCCTTTTGGAGGCTAAACCTCAAAAAACGGTCTTCCAGACCTTAAATTCGGTCTCGCCGACCTTAAAAACCCTAGGTTTGACATATCAAACGTCAAAATCTAATGAAATTATGAAAATTTCCAAGTCAGCTGCCGACGTGACTGGAATTTCCAAAACCTTCCAAAATGGTTTTCATGTCTTTGCTTTCGACGTGCAGGGGTGCCAATGGGTAAAATCCCCAAAATCCTCCGGAGTTGGGGATCTTGACCTGAATTATGTACAAAACATTAAAAAAAAGTAGCTAAAAATGCTAAAAAGTTCCAAAAAATGCTAAAAAAGGACTAATTTAACGGATTAGGTTGCCAGATTTAGCGTCAAATCTGGCAAAACGTTAAAAAAATTAATAAAATTTTCTAAAAAAAAAATGGTAAAAATTAAGTAAAAAAGTACCAAAAATGAGCAAAATTAACGGATTAGGGTGCCAGATTTAGCGACAAATCTGGCTTCCGTTACTTTTGCGGTAAGTTTTCCCACCCTATACTACTATAATATATATATATATAATAATATTAATATATATTTTTGTTTATATAGGGTTTTAAAAAATATAACACATAAATTTTTTATATATATATATATATATATATATATATAATATATATATATCATTATACTATATATATATATATATAATATAAATATATAATTATATAATATAATATATATATATTAATATATATATATATATTATAGTATTATGTAAAAAGTTTTGGTAACTGATAAGCAAATGCAAAAAATAGGTAAAAGTTCCTTAAAGGTACTGACGTAATGTACTTATTTTTCCGTCTGTATGGTGTTTTTTTACATAAATATTTTTGGTTATCTCGAAACCAAGTAGTTTACAAACCCTATATTTGGGATGAGTACTGTTGTGATAGTGCTAATGACG
>JABUQX010122832.1:15000-25000 GCA_015478945.1 Trachelipus rathkii | reverse complement strand
ATATATAACTATATATATATATAATATATATATAATATATATAATAATATATATATATATTATAGTATATATATATATTATTATATATATATATATAATATATATATAATATATATATATAATATATATTATATATATATATATATATATTATATATATGATATATATATATATCATATATATATCATATATATATATATAATATATATATATATATCATATATATATATATATATTAAATTTAAAAATATATATAGAAGTATATTTTAAATAAGGTATAAGTTACAGTATATATGAAGCTGTATAGTTATTTATACATATTACTATTTAATTATATGTATATGAAAGATGTAATTTTGAAGTAAGTACCGGTAATGATCTCAGTTATAAATATTTAGTACATTTTATATTAAATATAATTTGTAATATATATATAATATTTATAATATTAAATATTAATAATATAATATATTAATATATAATATATAATAAATTAATATTATATATACAATATATATATATAAATAATATATATATAATATATAATTAATTATTATATATATATAATATATATAATTATATATATATATATATATATTATCATATTATATATATATTAAATATTTATAATATATATATATTTAAATAATATATATATATAATATATATTAAATTATATTATATATTAATAATTATATTATATATACTATATATATATTCAAGGATGGTACCAACGGAATAAATTATTTAAAAGATCTGCTCTTTCATTACACCACCAACCGTACACACACACACCACACACACACCTACACACACACTACACACACACACACCACACAACGACACCCACACCACAGCACAAGCACACCACAACACACACATGTGCATTTTCATTCACTTTCACGGAAGGCCTTGTTACCGAATAAACCAGTGATATATTTCATTTGATCATTGTTCACCAGACACAACGGGGTGTGTGTCATTCTAATAAGTTAACCACTTCCTTGAGACCGTTATTCATTGTACAAGTAGTATAATATAACTGTTTGGTGCTGTGTTGCAGTAAAACTAGAAAGCATCTGACACGAAGACGTTCCATGAGTTTTTAATCATACTGACCACTCTACAGTGCCCACAGTGCACACAAACATTTATTTGTACGAGTTCTGCACCCTAAATTCATAAAATATTTTTGAACATATTTTTAAAACATTAAATCCCAGCAATAGCTAAATTGCGCTATCGAATTTCAGTAATTGGGTAGAAAAGACAAAAATTTAATTTATCAAACAGATCAGTAGGGAGATGAAAATTCAATTTAAATGAATCGGCAAGTAGAATTAAAAAATTTTATGATGCACAGGAACCTTTAGAGGTGTAATCCATCATCGAGTGTTGCACCCTCGCAGTTAACAGTTGGATGAGCTGTAAGATCAAAGTGAATGCGGTCTTCTTTTATAAAGTAGAAGCGATGACTGTAAAGTTACGAATAAAAGCAATTCGATTTTGGAGATATAACAAATGTTGCACATTACTTACCGATGGTTGAATGAGGTATTTACATGTTGACAGCATAATTGAAGCAACTCTTTCATGAGGTCATAGCCTAACGAGAGTAAAATCATGTTCAAGATAGAATAAAGAACAATTCTTTATGATATTGTCTATTATTAATGTGATTTCATAGTGCTCTATTTGACGGTATAATTACAAACCTTCGTCCTTATTTCTTTTACCTAAAAGGGATCCGGATACATTCAAATAACACCCAAAGCATTCTAGGACTTTGGAGGTCCCTTACATTAAAGAATTTCTTATGGAAAGTTTTATTGAAAACCGACAGTGTTTAGAATACGGCAATCCATAAAGTTAATTTATGCGGTTATATGACATAGTATATATAGTATTAGTGTATATAACAGCTATACGCAATATAAATTTATTTATGAGTAATTATATATAATATATATTATATGATAGGACAAACAAGATAATAATATATTATATTATATATATATATATTATTGATAATTTATATTATATCTATTGCTAGTAATATTGATTTGTGATTACTAGCTATAAATTATATATTTAAGTATATCATATAATATATATTATATTAATAATATAATATATAATAATTTATAATATCATAGCAAGGCTACTGATAAATTTTTTCTAAATATAAATATATTTTTACAACGGATGCCCCACCACTCACGGGCAGGGCCTTTTCAAAAGGAGGGGCAAAAAAAACTGCAACTCATATATTATATATTATATAAAATAAATAATATATATTATATATATATAATAATAGATTAAAATATTATAGATATATATAATAATATAATATAATATATATTCAAATATAATTATATTAAAATTAACATAATTATATATAAATTATCAATGGTATATTTTCGTATTCTTTTAAAACTTATACTATATATATAATAAATCTATAAAGTATATATTTATAAGTATATATATACATATTAGTTTACTATATAGTATTGTTAATACATATATAATATTATCATATATATAATTCGACTTTTATAGCGAGTGTGAGCGTCTGGTGCGTGCGAGAGCTCAGTAAGGTTAGTGTCATAGGAGAAAGCATGCAGTAAAGTAAGCTGTTGCCAGATAAGAATTTTGAAAATCTGAAATAATTATATATGCAGAGATATTATCAGTCTGAGAAGGAAAAATAATACTAAATAAAGTGAGCTTTTGAGATTTTAAGTCAGAAGAGAGTACTAAGGTAGTTAGGACGTTTCGGTTACTAGTAAAAATAAAAAAAATTATTTATAAACGATTCCAGAATTTTCAACTAATATTAAAGTATTATATTTATGAAATTATTTCATATTAACAAATCACAAGATGGCAGGGGCAGCCAACTTTTTTCAGATCATTTTTTTAACTTTGATTTAATATTATAAATCATTATCATAACAATAGTGAAAAACTAACCGCGTAAATCGTACGTTCTATACGTAGATAAGAGAAAAGTAAAAAGTTTTGCGTTTCGTGCCGAAGCCTTAGTAGTCGTTAAAAAATGTGAAAAATTTCCACTATCTCTCTTCGCCTGAGTAGAAAGGGGTACCTGTACCCCCCCTTCTATCCCACCTGTACTCTTTTCCAGTTTTGATTGGAGGAGCAAATAAACTTTTGAAAATACCTTATCACCCACCCAATTACCACCCTGTCAGCTCTCCCAGGATATGGTGCTTATGGACTGGCTTTAATATAGTTACTATATATAATATTATATATATATAAATTATAGTAATAATATCTATATATTATATATATATCGATATCATATAATTATGCATCAGGATCAGAAAGAAAACATAAGATATTAATAATAAAATAAATATATAAATTATCCTAATATATATATAATATATATATATATATGAGTCTATATATATTAATTAAATACCTAACTAATATATATATATATAAATATATATAATTATTACTTTCATAAAGTATTATATAAAATTTAGTATTATAAAATATTATATATCAATAAAATAATTTAATTTACATATAATATAAATTACAATTAGTTTTAAGTTTATATTATATATATATTAATAGCTATTAATATCTTATAGCTATCATATATATAATATATAGTCATATTAGGATGTAGAATAACTATTATATTGATTAATAGAGTATAATGAGATATATTACATATATATAAATATACATAACTAATAATTAATAATACACTAATTATTATTACTGAACATATATATATTAATATATAATACTTATATATAATATCATATCATAATATATCTATATATAATATATATAATATATAAGTATATTAAATTATATTATATTATTGAGATAGATAATAATTATTATATATTAGTTAAAATTATATAAAGTCATAATTATTATATCTAAAATCTTCAGAGGTGGGAGCAGTTCAGCAGTCCTGCAATTCCACAGATTTACTTGGAAATAACAAAAAAAACGGTGATAGCGATAATTTTTGAACGAAAAAATGTTCGGCATTTGCAACTCTGCCAACTTTTCAAAAATGTCCTGAAAATTGCTTTTCTTGCGGACTGCGAAATGCCCACCTCTGGAGTTAATATATTAAAAATATAATATTAGTATATTATATAAATAAAAATAATATATATATAAATAATAGTGTATAGTATTATTAATATACTCATAGTGACTAAGTTACTAAATGTTATTTAACAAGGCTTATATCACTATTAAGTAATATATATATATAATATATAATATTATAATATATATAAATAATAATATATAAATAGGTGATTCAATATAAAATTTATGGTCTGACAATTTTTGGTAACATTGATAAACAATGCCAAAAATAAGATAAATGTTCCTTTAAAGTTATGGGCGTAATGTGCTTAGTTTCCGTCTGGCTGTCTGTATGGTTTTTTACAAAATATCTTGTATCTACGAACCCAAGTTAGTTACAAACTTCTAACATTTATAAAATGGCGCGACGTTATAAAGTATTTGTAAGACAACGAAAAGCTCATTCTGAACTAGGTAGTTAAAATAAACAGCATTATTCTTTACTGTAAGGTTTATGATGTTGTATACAACATAAACATACTGTTCTAAAGCACTTACAAATGGAGGTATATCAATAAGACTTAAGCAATAGATGTTGTGAAAACAATTGACTCCGTTGTTCCCAAATGCACGCGTCCTTCTCATACGATTGTTGACCCTTTTCATATAAGTTATGATGTCTAGAGTCTGAATTGTCGTTTCAATAATTATAATCCTTCATATGGGGTCCGGGTGTGGAGTTCTGTGGTGACCTATCATAGGTCATAGGTTGGATTTTGGGGAAAGGAATTTTATGGCTCTGGACCTGGGGCTGTCTCAGCTTCCAGAGCACTCTCCCAAATGAATTTTTTTTCGGTACCTCAAATTGTGTAGTTTGTATTTTGTTACCTTGTTCACATATTGCGGTGTTGTAATTAGGTAGTAAATATTTCATGACGAGATCAAAACATGAGAATCTTTCTTAAAGAAATGCTACTTCCATCACCAATCAGGTACACCACCCGACCTCTCCCCAACCTCTCCTAGACTTGGACAAAACAAAAAGGCTTTGAAGTTCTTGTTGATGAAATGGTTAGGGATTCCCATGTTTCTGAATCCGCAGTTACTCCGGCTCTATGTGGTGCATGGTATTGGAACCGGGCGAGGAGTTCTGGGGTGACCTTTCTGAGGTCATACCAGCTGCCCACCTCTGCGGGTGGTGTTTTGGTGGAGGAATTTTTATGGTTCTACATTCTAGACCTGGGGCTCTCAACTTCCACAATCGTTCTCCCTCAATGAATATTGCTCAACTGGACCTTTTCTTAGACGCTCCATCAGCAGTTCCTGAATATGCCTCATACCCTCTCTATTTCAACTTATGATCCAGGTTGCCACACCCCCTCACGTCTCGTAGCCCTCTCGTCCTCAGTGATGCATTCGAATCTGCTCTTAGTACAACTGATCCTCGGGTTCTGTAGCTGTTCCTGGTAGCTCCCGGAGGTCATTAGAGAAGGTAGCCTTCCATCACCTGATTATTACCCTGCTTTCCGTCAAGGCTTCAGGTCATGATGACAGAAGTGCTGGACGAATGATAAGCAAGGGGCAAAACATAGAAATAGAAATATTAAACTCGAATATCGGTGAGTGGTCATTCTCTCATCACCGTAATCGCCTACTGGAAATGATCCTGGCACTCCTCTGCATTGGCTACACCAATATCACGTACGGTCGTTACATGTCATGGGTTCTTCCTTACGCTTACAAATTTTGCCGTCTCCACTTTCCGCAATCAGTTCACTACATCTTTATTGAATGTCCTCAACTGAACTCAAACCACCGACGTCATTTTCTCACACTTTGGTCCCATACCGCCTTCCGAATCATCCCAGTTCAGCAGGAGCTCAATATTTTCCTTCCTTTAGGAACTGTATCTTCTATGAGACATCTATGATAAATAATCTTTTAGACATGTTCCAATAACATTACATTAGGACTCTTCCATAGAATTAGATTTCCAATCTAGCTGGCCATTACTCTTTAGTGAGCCGTAGTGCATTCTGTACCCCCATTCAAAAAAATAATTTTTTTTGCCTAATATTAAGCTTCACAATTACACCTAACAATGTTTTAGTACATTTAAAAGAATCCGATATTTCTTATATCGCTAGCCACAAGTTTAAAATTATTATGGCAATGGTAAATAGGAACCTATACACAGTGTTACAGTGTATATTTATTAATTTCCATTATTAATGTTATTTTCTCAGAATTTTATATTTGGTGATTTTTTTTATTGCCAACCCAGCTACGGGCAGACCCCCCAATTTTACTTGCACCTTCTTGACTCCATTCATAACGAGGGTCTGAGGGTGGAACCGGAGTAATGCCTATGTTCCTGTGGAGAGAATACTTTATGCGCTCCCTATATCCGCTTTCAAACACCCTCAGCTATGACTCCTCTTATTGAGAGGGAACTTCTACTTCCCTTTTACTAGCCATTTGCACCGGTTGTGACCTCCAATCTTCGATCATCTCCGTATTCCTCTTAAATCTGCCCTCCTATTTGATTATGATGATTTCTGCAGACTGTGGGAGTATCGGCACCCTTAGATGTTCACGATGTCATCGTCCCGAAGAGCAGCCGACTCTATTGAAAGCCTCATTACTCTCCCACTTTTCCGTCCATGCGGAATCGGTGAGGATTTATACATATTGCTCTTGGAGGGAGGGAGGAGTAGGTGTAGCAGCTGTCTTTCCAGACCACTCTGTCCCACACCTTTCCCCTTTGAAGGCCGAATTGGTGTTGATAGTTCTAGGAATCTGTACAATTATATTAATACACAGAAAAAATAAACCATCTTCTGTGATTCCAAAAGTACCATCCTTGCCCTCCAAGACCGTTCAACTAGAAACTTTTGAGTTTTATTTTCCAATTGCTCCATTCACGGGTTTTGTTGGGTCCTATCTCATGTGGGCATCCAAGGGAACGAACAGGCTGACAGAGCAACCTACCATGCTGCCACTTTCAAGACACGGATAAGTGGCCCTGACTCGCTTTCGCATCGACGACACACGGCTATCTCATAGCGAGGTGCAACCCCGTCGGTCTACCCATTCATTTGTTTCTCTTTCCTTTCAGCATTTCCTCGTTGGCTATGACCAACTATTGGTCACCAGGAGCATGTTTTTCCTCTACCTTGCATTGCATATCATTCCAAGATCGTCTTGCTTATATACTATAAGTATTATATACTGTATGTATCATCCCATTTTCGTAGCTATTCCATCTTCACCTCTCCTTCGGGAATTGAAATCACTCTGTAAGATACAAACTTTCTCTATAGTTAATCTTTTACATTTTGAGTAGATGTCGTCCTTGACTTTGATTTTCCTACCCAGTATCCCCGCTTGCTTGTGTACAGCGAAGGCTTTGTACAATCATTCAAAAAAATCTGCAAGAACTGTGTGTAAGATTGCACAGATTATTCACTTTTATGAAAACGGCATATATGCAGATTAATTATTTCACTTTATGAAATAACTTAGAGGCAATTGAGCAGATTACTGGAATTCAATACTCCGCTTATAATGTCTTGTAAATGTTGATAAATAGGTTGATGAACAAATAAGGTGGTGAATATGTTGAAGAAGAAATATATGATGGTATCCAGATACAGAAGATGATAACCCTAATAATATAAAAAAAAATCTTGGAATCGAATCTAGCAATTATCAATAGAAGATCGAATCTTTTTTCTTTTCAACCAGAATAAACTAGAATTTCATCTTGTGTATGCTAGTTAAGATAGCATAGATATATTTATTGTGTAGTTAGTTCCTCTCTCCGCATGAGATATGGAATTTTAATAGATTGTCTAGTTAAATAATGGTGTTAAGATGTGCCCTCGGAAGTTAGAGTACCCGAGAAAATTATGCGTTTAATTGATTCGTAGATACTGGACTACATACCACGATAAGCGATGATAGATGATAGAGTTATGCACTGTGCTACAAATGAAGAGCGCTTATGAAAAGGAATAGCTCATCTAAAATGGGCAGGAGAGCACTGGGCTTTGTAGTATAAAGCTGGATGCAATATGTGACTTAATTACGATATGCAAATACGCGTGTCTTGATCGACATAGCTGACGGTGAAAACGAACAAGAGTACAGGTCTACCAAAGCTTCCTGCCTCAAGAGCTTCCAATTTTAAGATTGAGATGACTTAGTCAGCATGGGACAATTAGCCCGAGTACACCACGGGAACGCATTCCTTGAATGCGTATATCTCAAGGCACTGTTTACACTCATGTCCCGCCCGCCTCCCCAATTGAGCTGGGATAGTTGTAAAGTGTAGGAGATGTATTGACATTATTAAATACATTGTACTGTAGAATTATTATACATTGTTGCTAAGTCATGTTCTGAATGATAAGATAATTCTGCATAGGAACTATAAAATTACGTTAAGAATATATCTGTATCTTCTGCTATCTTGACTACCTAAATATACCTAATAAGGGTTTATTTATGCACATACTTGTTATATCCTGAAACACTAATTTTATCGTAAGATATAATTGAAAATAAAGTTGCTGAAAAAATAAATTATTGATATAAAAAACAAATCATTTCTATTAATTTTTACTATTTTTTCATGATATCTCTCTATCTCTCCACTAATTGAGTACAATAATTTAAGTTTTCATTTATTATAATCTCTTTCCATGATATTATCCATGTATTATAATCCTATGAATACTTCTATCTATGTGATGTACTAGGTCCTTATTTATACTTTATACAGCTCTTTCACTAATATTTCGATCTAATACGATTGTTATTATGTCTCATCTGAGTATGTATTATTCTTCACTCTTGATAACTATAATATCACTTCAATAGATTGGATAAGATATTGATTATCTCAGTGACAAGCGTTTATAAATATTTAGTTACTTCAGTTCAGATTATACTTTAAGTATCGTTATTCTTATGGTCGTCTCTTTGACAATTCTCTATGATATTGTTGTCAAGTGCGCAATAATAAAAAAAAGGTTAATCCGTGATATGTAAGGTTTGATAGACTAGATAGTAGTAGATTAGATTAGTAGATTAGATTAGAGATTATTAGATAGATGGTAGATTGATATCTAGATCTAGAATTTCGATAGATCATGAATAGAAGTTTACTTAAGAGATTAAGATAGATAGGATAGATACAAGAAGATGCTAGGAATAGATGAGATCGTATAGAATTAGATTGATAGATAGATCAGATAGCGATAGATAGATTAGATAGATAGATAGATAAGATAGGATGAGCATAGATATATCGATAGACTACAGAAGATAGATAGTATTATGATTAGTAGTGTGTTAGTAGACTAGATTAGATAGATAAGATGATAGATAGATTAGATCAGATAATAGTTAGCATGACGATAGATTAGATAGTAGATTTACGAGATTAGATATGCGATAGAAGGAATGATAGACTACATAGATCTAATTATATTATGATATTATGGTCACTAAATTCTTATTATTACTCTTATATATATTTACTTTTTTTAAAATGTTGTGAAACGAATATACATAATACTGATATATATATATATACTGATTATATATATATGTTTATCATTTAGTTACTTATTATTTATATGATATATTTATAATATACTACATATACTAATATAATATATATATATTAATATTATATATATATATATATTATTATATATATCTATAATATATATTTATGTAGCTATAGTATACTGTATACTATAGATCATGATATAATAGTGTTACATAAGAATAGTATACGCACACAGTCTTCTGGTATAATGATAACTATTATTATTTTAATATATAGCAATGATGTCTAAGTATAGGTTTATATATAATTGAATTGTTCGTTAAT
>JABUQX010122832.1:10000-12500 GCA_015478945.1 Trachelipus rathkii | reverse complement strand
TAGGAGAGTTTATATTTTGGTAATTTATGCAAATTGGAAAAGTATTTATACTTAAATATATATAAATACACTCGATTTTTTGTATGAGAATAGAATTATTATTTGGAGTGTATTTATATGTTTAGAAGAGAATACACTCGAAATAGCTGAGGCGGTTTTTTTTCTTAAATTACCAATGTGTTAACAACGTGTAAAATGATACATATAATAACAAAATGCATATAATAAACCACATCTCTCTATATTATATCGTAAAATAACAAAATAACAATAATTTATAATAACAAATAAAATAACAAAAAATCATGTAATAACACATAAATAACAAAATAATACATAATGACAAAATAACAAAATAATATATATAATAACAAATTAACAAAATAACACAAAATAACATAAAATAGCTTAAAATATCCGTTAAAATAACGTAAAATAACATGTAATAACAGATAATAACGTAAAATATATAAAATAACATAAAATGACGCATAAAATAACAATAACTTTTTTTTTTACAGTTGTCACCACCGCTCACGGGCAAAGCCCTATTCAAGGAGGGGGTGTTGAACGAGTCAAAAATTCATCTAACGCAAATTACGCAGATGAGCACAGGGAGATTAAATTGAGTAGGAAACAAAGAAGATGGAAGAGAATTCCACAGAACAGAGGTGGCAGGAAAGAAGGAAGCACCGCAGTGAACTAGTCTGGAGTTACTAATATTAACACAAAATTCATGTGCCGATAGAGCACCCCTTGTGCTACGAGGGCGTCGTAAGGGTGGTGTTACGCGAGTAGAAAGTTCCCTCGAGCACTTGCCGCTATTGGTACCTATAAAAAGAGATAAGGCACCAACATCGCGCTCGCAAAGATTAGAGGGTCAAGTGAACTAGAAAGTGCAGGGACCAGTTTATAGCCTTTTGGCCTGCTTGACTCCGACCCTTATCCAAAAGCCGTGTTTTTGACCAAGAGCCCCCAGATTATGAGAGACAGGACTCCATACAATGGGCGGATGAAGACCCTTGTTATAGCTGGAGTAACTGAGAAGAGGAAAAAAAGTCTTGCAGTCTAAACAGAACTCCCAGTTTCTTTGAGGCCGCCATAGTAACCGCTGTGATGTGAGGTTTCCAAGCCATTTTTTTTGCTTATGTTAACGCCAAGGATGTTTATATTGTCAATAGGAGAGTCGGAAGAACCGTCGAAAAAGATAGGAAAGTTAGAAGGTGTTTTAGAGAGGGAGATTTGTAGAAGTTGGGTTTTTAAAGAATTAAATTTCACAAAGTTGAGACGACCGCATCCGGAAATTTTATCCAGATCGGCAAGAATAGAATCGGAAAGATTAAGACTAGAGGCAATTCTAGAAGTAAATGAGGGAGCAGAATTGAAATGCGTTGAAGAATGAAGGGTCGAGTCATCGGCATATGAGTGGATAGAGTTAGGTGAGCAGGTAAGAAGATCATTAATGAAAAGCAGGATAAAGTAGGGAGATAAGACAGAACCTGAGGAACACCCACTAGTACAGGAAAAAAGAGAAGGAAGTTCGGCCCCCATTCAACAACAACCGATATTTGAGCGATTTGATGAAAAAAGCTAGACATAAGTAAGCAAAGAGAAGGAGAAAACCCAAAGGAGGGGAGCTTGAAGAGCAGTAACGCGTGCCATACCCCTTCAAATGCCTTGGAAATGTCAAGCGCCACCACACAAGTCTCCCCGTAGTTTCTAAGGGCGGAAAACTATAAATCTGTTAAATAGGAAAGTATATCGCCAGTAGACCTCGAGCGCCGAAAGCCGTACTGGCTATCGGAAGGAAGGGAATGAGATTCCAGATGGTCTAAGAAGTGAGAGTTGAGATGGGTTTCAAAGTAGCAAAACAATTAATAAAATAGCGCAAAATAACACATAAAATAATACACAAAAACATATAATATGTAAAATAACATATAGTTGCACATAATAACATAAAATACATAAAATGAAATAAAATAAAATAACAAATTAACGCATAAAATACAAATATAATAACACAAAACAAAACATAAAATAACACATAAAATAGCATAAAATACATAAAATAGCAAAAACTAGGCTAAAATAACATAAAATAATACATAAGAACATATAATATATAAAATAACATGATAACAAAATAATATAAAATGACTCAAAAATAACACATTATAACACAAAACAATACATAAAATAACAAAATAGTACATAAAATAGCATAAAGTAACATAAAATAACAATAAATAGCCTTTAAAATAATACATAAAATAGTACACAATAACGTATAATATACAGAAAACATATAATAACACTTAATAACATAAATACATAAAATAACAAAATGATGCATAAAATAATAAAATAAAGTAGCCAAAACAAAATACTTAAAATACATAAAATAACAAAAAAAAACTAATAGCAATAAAATGAACATAAATAACAAATAAAAAGCATCGTTTAGGCTTTACTTCCATTTTAACTCATTATGTGGTTT
>JABUQX010122832.1:0-5000 GCA_015478945.1 Trachelipus rathkii | reverse complement strand
AAACATATATACAAATATTTGAATTACATTAAAAATACATAATGTTACTATATTACAGGAAAATAAAGGGGCATTCCAAACATAAGCATTATTTGGTTAATATCCGTTAGATATTAAACCAAACATAAACAAACATTAAATACAAAAATATTTATTACATAATTATGGATATGAAAACAATTACATTATTCACAAGTAATTAAATAGGCCACACGATCCAACCGTTGAAATCCAGGAAGGTTTCTAGTATAGGCGTTCTAATGTATATCCATGATTTTATCCAATTGCGCACGTAAATAGTTTTTCAAAGCTGTAGTTACGAGAGAAACATTGCTTGACATATGTAGAGACGAAGTTGCTTGAAATGTAAGTCCTTTTATTTGAAAAATTTCTTCATACATAACAACGGGAGCGGTACACAGAACCATTTAGAATTCGAAAAAGGAATCACAAGTCGAATACCTAGATGGACATCCGAAAATGAGTTTGTCTCCTAAAAATCCAAGCTTTGAAGTTTGGAAGTAACCCATCCCTTTCATTAAGTACATATGTATAGCGAAATGCTAATATTAGGTCCTTTATTGAAAAATTTCTTCATACATAAAAGGGAGAGGTCACAAAACCATTTAGAAGAATTCGAAAAAGAATCAAAGTTCGTAGTGAAGTCCCAAATAAATGGGTCTTGCCCATAACCAAAGCTGAATATGATGAAAGATCCAATTGCCGAAAAGAAAAGTTTGCATGAATTTCTAGCATGGAACATCGAATGAGAGTTGTGAAAAGTGAAGACCATAACATAGTGGATACATGACCATAACCAAAATTGTAGAAGAAATAAGATAGTTCCCCAAGTATCCCGAGAAAGCCGTTCATTTAGCATTTCGAGTGTCTGATAGGGAATTTTAATTATTTTTTTTCTTTTTCTTCATTTTGTGTTTTTTTTTTTTTTTAGGCGTTGAATGAAGTTGTGGGTGTTCTTCTCCGGGTTCACCAATTATATATGGTAAAACTTGCTAGATTGGTGGCTTATTTTAAGAGCAAGCACCCTATATAAGAGGATGATAAATTTAAAAATCCATATTTGAAATGATTTCAACATAGAAGAGATATTCAATAAAAGTAAAGTAAAGTAATAAAAGACCCTTCTGTTGAGATACTCTCTCGTAGGCGAATTGGTAGTCACAGCCTTTTCCAGTGCATTTTCAACCCTTTTTTTTTGTGCGAGAATTTGTTATCGAAATTCGAGTCGCAGCCCTTTCCTTGAAATTTACCTCACTTGCCGGGAGGATTTCTGGAGAGAGTATCTTCAGTTAATTTATTTCTTCTAATTCTTGTTTAATTTGATCTGACTCTGTATCTGACTGAAGAGTATCTCAAAAGGACGAGTTTATATATATTTCACTTCGACTTATGCTAAAAATTTTGCTCGCGCAAATCTTAGCCGTAAGTACGAAACATAAACTTAACACATTATTTTCACAAAGTTCATAAACTTGGAGTACTACATATACACGTATCTATATATATATTATATATATAAGTATATATATCATATACATATATACCTATAATATATATATATATATATATATATATATATACTATACTATTATATATATATAATATATATAAATATATATATTTATATAATATATATATATATATATAATATATATATATATATATATATATATATATATATATATAATATATATATATAATATTATATATATATATATATATATATATATATATATATATATATATATATATATAAATAATATTATATTATATATATATATGGGAAAGTTTAGCCATTGCAATTTACCTTATAAAGGAAAATATGCATAAACAAATTTGCCTAAAGTTATTGTTCTAGGAACAAAAAAAACTGTAAAATCGCTAACATTTACGGAGAAGTTTTCCTAGTTTTTTTTTCTGAGGGTTTTTTAAGGGTTGGAACCGCAAGCAGAGACGAGAGAGAGAGAGAAAGACGAGAAGAGAGAGAGAGAGAGAGAGAGAGCAAGAGAGAGGGAGAGAGAGAGATGAGAGAGAGAAGAGGAGAGAGAGAGAGAGAGAGAGAGAGAGAGAGAGAGAGAGAGAGAAGAGAGAGAGAGATTTGCATTGATTTTTGTCTGGCCATTTTTTTTTTTAAAGGGAAAAAGTATTTTTTCTAAAGGAAACAATTTCTTCTTAGGTATCGTAATTAAGTTTCATAGTGAATCTTTAAAGATTTAATATTAATATTTATTACTTAATATTTAAATATAACATAAATACCGTTTTCAATTTTAATTTATTCGACTGACGGTGCCCAACAATAAAAATTTTCTTGGGCATAAATTTATATGGGGTATTTCTTTTAATTATTTAACTAAGGTATTTATAAAATTCTTTTTTCTTTTTTGACAATATTAAGTTAAACCAATATAAATAGGAATTGAATAACTAATTATTCATTATCATTTATTTATAATTATAAATAATGTTATTATAATATTATAATTATTATTATTAATTATAATTATAATTATAACTATAATTAATTATAATTTAAAAAATCGATATGTTTGAGCCACTTCTTGAAAATTAAATAATTGAAAGAACAATTTAACTGGAGTAACTTCCTTTTCTAAGGTTCACACCCTCATTGGCAACTCATTGGCTTCTACCCGATTCGGGAGGGAACTTTTCTATGGATTCCTTCCTAGGATCAGCATGACACCTTCAAACACCTTTAAACACTTGCAGTTATGCAACAGTAGTTAAAAACAGTAAAGAGTTTTTGCCCTAAAAGTAAACAACCAAATATTGGACCGCTTCGTTCCTTACATGATTGTATTTAAAAGTTCTTACCATAAATTTGCTCGTTTGGATATCCGTCAAATCCACTTGTCCTTTATATTATATCCACATAATCTACTTGTTCTTTAAATCCACAAATTTCACCTATATAAATTATCACAATCCATCTGCCCTACAGACGCATATGCCACGTTTTATATATCCTCATATTCCCACATAATCCATGTCTACTTTATCCTCATAATTTTCCTGTCCTCTTAATCCACATAATCTTCCTGTCTTTTATATACGTCATTATATGCCAGCATTCCACATCCTCACAATTTATCTGACTTCTAATTCCGCAAAATCTACCTGTCTATATTCATTTAATCTACCTGTCATCGATAATCGCGTAATGTTTATCATTGAATTGGAGACGGAACCAGTCAAACAACCAAACATACATTTAATGCTTTCTGGTTCTTTATGGTACTTGCTACAGTACTTGCTTAGTGCACAAAAAATACACTAAATTTAATCCACTGAAGCATAGTAAACAGTGGTTAAATCGGTAGAGTGACGGTGTTGCATAGCACAGGACAAGGGTTCGATACCTCGTCCGGATCCTAGATGTAAATTGCCTAGAGTAGTTCCCCCTCCTAGAATTGGGCTATACCCGGTAGGTACAAACTTTACACAAAAAAGGTAAATCTTATGATAGTGATTGTAAATCTGTTTCGAATTTTCGGGGGAAAAAATGTAGCACTAATCAAGTTTTTAATTTATTTTATACAAAATGTTGGAAAAATTAATTTGAAAATCTTTAGAAATTTAAAAAGGAAATTGAAAAATAATTTAATTAATATTTTTAATGGATATTTTTTAATCTTATTAAAATTTCTATCTTCTTTTTTATATTTAAATTCTATTTTATTGCAAAATTAATATCCTTTTCATGCTAGTCTCATGCATCAAGTAATTCATTAATGTCAATTTTTTCTCTCTCTCTCTCTCTCTCTCTCTCTCTCTCTCTCTCTCTCTCTCTCTCTCTCTCTCTCTCTCTCTCTCTCTCTCTCTCTCTCTCACCGACGAAAATTTGCACGCCTCTGCATTTGCCACACCAACATCACTCACAGCTACTACATGTTTAACGGAATCCTCCTCCCATCTGAAAATTTTTTGCCGTTTCAATACCCCACAATCTGTTCACCATATCGTTCATTTGCACTGTCCCCAGCTCCCTAAACTCCATTAGCCGTTCGTTCATTTCCTAACTCTAATGGTCCATAACAACCTTCTAAAAGGCTATCTTTACATCTTAGTCTGAATCATTCCACTTCATTAGTAACTATATTTTCTTTTACCTTCAAGAATTAAATATTCTTCACAATATATAATTAATAATGTAATATAAGGACAACATTACAATGCAAGAACCTCTCTTTAATTTATTTTTAATCTTATTTTTTTTTTTATTAATATTCATTTCTCCATCCAAATTTTCTTTGACACATTTAAAATAAATATGAACCAGGACCCACCCTTGGAGTTGAATATTTGAATATTCAACATAGTGTGGCCGGATCCTTGTGGTCCGTGGCAGATCCTCGCTACATAACCATATATATATAATATATTATATATATATATATATATATATATTATAATATATATATATATATATATATATATATATATATATATATATATTATATATATATATATATATATATATATAATTATATATACATATTATTATATATATAGTATTATATATATATATAATAAATTATATATATTATATATATATACTATATATATATATATATATATATATATATATATAATATATATATATATATATTACTTTTTACATATAAGTATATATTGATTCCGCCTATTACACTCTTCCTGCTCTGACTGACCTCTCCAGTCTTTTTCTTGATAGGAACATTACACTGACTCTGTGTCCTCTCTCCTTGAAATACAGCATTACCTTGACGCTGCCCTACTGAAAATCATCATTTCGCATAACTCCGCCTTGAAGGAAAATTCGTTAAAGCTACGTTTTTTCCAACACATCACACTGAACCCAGAACCTAACATCTGTGCTTCATTCTTGTGGTATTTTGCTGTCAAATGTGTGGGACATTTCTTTGTTATATTTGACATTATTCTTTTATATTTGCTCAACAAGTTGTGAAAACTGTAAT
>JABUQX010122831.1:0-42500 GCA_015478945.1 Trachelipus rathkii | reverse complement strand
TAGAAGTAAGTAGTCTACGAATGTTGAGATTATACTTGTAGCTACAATTTAAAAATAGAATTTCTTTGTTACAGAAAATATAAAAGTGTAATAAAATTTCTTTCAATCTTAAAACTTGTCACCTTTGCCTTACAGGCCACTAGAGGCAATAAATCTCCCTTTTCAAAAATATTAGATTTTAATTTGATTATCCTTTGAAAAAGCATTCTGATATAAACAATTTGTTCTCATACGCACACACACAAATATATATATATATATATATATATGGTGAAATGATAAATACCTAAGGCTTACTAGACTTTTAAATAAAGATATATAATATATAGGTATAGGATAATATACTATATATAATATATAATATAATAGCGTGATGTATCGCGGGTATAATATAATAATACTCTCGTTATATATATAACTAATATGCTTAACCTGAATCTGTATTACTTAAATATTATATGATTATATATATATAGTTATAGTGAGCCTAAACATAACTCTTCAGGTACCGACTACTAAAGTCATAAAGATTTACCCCCACGCCTCACTGATCCATATTATGCGCACCTTCTCTCCTCCTCGACCTCATCGCTTCAGATCACATGTACTCCAAGAGCAATACTGCTTTAACATGAGAATATGACTCTCATATGTCTCGAACTTAATTATGGCGCTATACATGAAGAATGCTCCTCAACATAAATCGAAATTTTTACCTCTCCTCTCATGTTTACTCACTCTCTTTTTAACCTACTATTATTACTCTCTCCAAAACTAACGATAGATACACAGTGAACCAAGGAAACGCTAGGAGTGTTAAATCATTTAATGATAAATCATCGTGGCGTCGATACTGAAATGGATACTTAATAACCATCGTACAATTTTATCTTTTTCCTTTATTAGAGACTAACTACAATGTAACTTCCCCTAGTGGTCAGAGCACCTATACAACACGCAATCGATGCAAAGAGTTCGCGTGAGAGTGAGTTCTCATCGCTCCTAACCTGTTAGTGCAGAGACGTTCCTGTCTCACAAATTTAACGTCACCCCCTTAGAGTAGGACTATTTCCCCCCCTCAGTGGGTGCAAGGTCCTACCTCTCAGGCAACTCTTCGCACGACTCATACTTTAGTAGAAAGTAATTATTTGGGTAGTTAATGTATCTGCAGGGTGGATTCCTCCGCCACTCATCCTCCCTAATACGGGTATGGAAAAGACTGATCTCCCCCTTACATGTCCCTACACCGTCGGCTCTCTGAGCTCATACCTAATAAAATATTATTCATACGCTGCATTTCATATATGTTATTAGTTTTCTTATACCTATTATTCGTAGTGTTTTTGGAGTATAAAAAAAAAATAAAAAAAAAAAAAGGTTTAAAATAATTTTTATTTTATTGCATTTATCTCAATAATCAAATATATTTCATAGAATAATAATGACGTAGAATTTATCCAATTAATAATTAGTTATCATGATATATTTATTGTACTATACTCATATATCTATATACGTTTATCCAATAAAGATACATATCCATAAGCGCGATGAGTAACTTCGGTTATTAGTTTGGTATGTAATCCTAATATATTTAAGGTATATATATATAGTATATATATTAATATATGAGATATATATAATGAGCTATATATATTAATTATATATTTATATAGTAGTATATATATTAATTTATTAATATATAATATATATATATATATAGGTATATAATATATATATATATATATTAGTAATTAATTTTAATAAATTTAATTAATATATATATATATAATGTACATATATATATTTTTAAGTATATTAATTAAATATATTAATATATATATTTATGTTATTAATGATTTAATATATATATATATATATACAAATATTAATTAATTATATAGATGTAGCAGGTGACGATTAATCTCAGTGATAAATTCTGAGGCATCAGGTAGAACGAGATAAGAATCGGGTTGTATTTTCTATAAGGAATCGGAATTGAGGAATCGTAGTAATCGGTCAATAAATTATGTTAATACGCTCAGTATTACTTTGATACCGTATTTCTCATTATTGGATACATCACTCAATCTGACATAATAATTTATGATTCTCTCGAATTTATATGATATTTCAAAGACAATATTGCCAAGACGCCTTAATAGCTTTTTTTACTTCTTAAGTTTTCTGGGCTATTAAGAATGACTATATTTAATTAAAGAAAACTGTATTGAGCGGCGCATCTTTACGTAGAGCCAAAGATATCATGAAGTGATTTTCAAAACATGACACAGTAGGTGAAGGTAGTACATTATGCTAATGTACGATAGATGCGGATGTTATGTAATATTAATGTGATTTTGATTAAATTATATTAATTATCCCAGTGAACGTCGTAAGTGGCATTTTATGAGATTATTATATTTTGTCACTATGTAGGTTTTGTAATATAATTGGAGTTATTGGAATATACATTATGTAATTTATAATTATATATATATTGAATGAATATAACAAATTTACTAACTAAGAATATTATTAAACAATTTGTACACTTATGAAAAGAGTGCCAGCTAAAATTATAGGTCGACTAGAATAGGCTTAATTAACGTTATTGAAATATGTTCGTTCCTTTCATAATAATATATACACCCTTTTGAGATAACACATCAACACTAATGATATCACTTTATATCCTCTATATTATCACTTATAGGCACACAAACTCCTAGGGCTGGCGATAATAATATATAAAATGAGTAGCTGAATAAAATAAAATAGTGAGAGGTTAAAGGGATATTAAAATAGAATCATATTATAAATTTGTATTATCAAGTCTTATATTTCTGGTCAGAACTTTGGGTTCTTTTTGAATTGAAAACCTTTTATAATGTTCATACTCTAGATACTGGAATAATCTTGTTTTAATAAAACATATATTAATGATATATTCTTTATTTTGTATTAAAAATGAGAAACTTTTAAAGAGAAAATAAATAGATATATAATATAATATATATACTTTAAGTATTATTAAATAAAATATATGAATAATATAATATAATCAATAGGGATTTACTTTTTCTGTTTTAAATATACTTGGGCACAATCAAATATAAAATAAATTAGATAACCTTATATCTATCAAATATAAAGAATAACATTTTATATTCATCATCAAATAACTCATAAATTACAATACAAATGTATTAATGTATCACAAGTCGATATATTTGTACCTACTAATTTAAATTCTATCGTGATACGTAATATGATACGACATTTCAGACAAGGCCACACTTATTCCGAACAGTCTTTCCATACCGACAAACGAATCTAGAATCCTAAACAGCTCAGTGGAGTTAACATTTACGTGGAACCACTAGTTCATTATACATATAGTTTACATCTCAATTAAATGATTGTAAACTATACTTAACCAGGTAACGCCCATTACATCTTACGCTGATTATAATACATCTTAACATTAATTATCCTATACAAATAGATATAATCACACATCGATCGTTATATTCTCTCTATACGGTGTTATTATTTGATCTCTTATATACTGAACTGTTATATACCAGCCCCCGCATATCTGTTGTGCCTTAAAGTTAAGTCTATAAAATAAATTAAAAAGAAATATAATATTTTAGTAGCTCGAGTGAGTACATATTTCGCAATAAGAATTACATTTTAATAGAGTAACGAAGGAGGGTAGTATGACAATAAACAGTATGATAGAAAATAACAAATATTAAAACATTGACCAAACGTCAAAAAATAAATAATGAACTAGTCACATGCGAAATCACAATCACGTTGAGAAAACCACACATAATAATAATAATAGATACATAAATAATAATTAAATAATAATAATAATAATAATCAATCAACATAATATTAATAATAATAATAATAGTATAATTAATAAATACATAATATATATATATAATAATAATTAAAAAATTTAATATAAATAATATAGATAATAATATTATAATAATATATATAATAAATATTTATTTAATATATAATAAATAATTATTAAATAATAATTATTACAATTTATCAAAATCTTATATATTATCTCAGAAAATGAATATATTAAAATACGTTATTTACAATAGTGATTCTCATTACTCAAACGAGTTAGTGTTTATCATTATACCAATTAATAACCATGATGATCAGCAGGAAGCATTTAATATTCCTCATAAGTTATTTGAATGCGTGTTCTTAACTTAATATGCATCCACAGTGTCGTGTTAACCTAATTTTTAGACGCACTGATAAATATAATTAAATAACAATAAAAGTATATATAAAATAGATTATTAATTTAAACAAAAAAATTACCTGAATTTAATTAAATATATATTAACTCAGAAAAATGTATATGATTTATAATTGCTTTATAAATAATATCATATATAATAATTAAATAAAAAACTGACAAAATAAATAACTAAGTACAAATAAATTGACTATATAGTAAATAATAATTAATCATAATAGGTCAATGACTCATAATAAGTATCCAAACTCCATCACAATAGACTAAGAGTAATTAATGAAAAATACTAGTAAACAATATCCATAAGTGGTTAAATTATACACTAAATAAAGTATTATAATAAGAGAGCATAGAAGAAGATAATCTTCGAGTCAATAATGAACTAAAAGTGCAAGTGATCATAATTCTAATAAAAGTCATATAATCAAATCACAAATTCTCAATCATTACCATCCTACAATATAATCCAACATCGCTAAAAATATTTTCCACCAATACTATATAACGAGACTGAGCTTATTATTAACTTGAACAAAAATCAAATACAATAATAGAGCTAAATTAATATAACATTAATAATTAATATATAATACTATATATAAAGCCATCCATAAAAAATAAAATGAATAAGAATTTAAATAAAGTAGATAGGAAAAGTAGATAAATAATAAAAGAGTGTTAACGAGCAAGATAAGTGGACTCAAAGAAAGCATAGCGTAAAATATAAGAGTCGTTAAACAATAATGATAATAATCATCTTTAACTGTAAACGTAAAATACTTCTACTCTAAAGGCAAATAGACGATTAGATAGGGCATGATCAATTAAAGATTAAAATCGAGACCTAATAATTTCTCCTCTCAAAACAAGAATAACTAAAACATCTCCTTTATGTGAGAAAAGAGTAAGCTCTTATTTCTGAGAGATAATTAGACAGGTCACACAAAAGCATACCAGTGAATTTACTGCAAACCATTTTGTGTCAATTAGTATGTATAAAATGAGATATAAATCAAATAATATTATTAATATTATCATAAGACAGAATATTAATAATATCATGGAATAGAATCATCCAAAACTATATGAATTAAATATCATATTCAATAAGTAAATAAAATAAATATAAAATAAAGAAATAAACTAAATAAGATAAGATAATAAACACAAATTCAATTAATAAATTGATAATTAAGATAAATAGTGAAAGAACTTATATACATTTATCGTGAAGAGTCTCTAAAGTTCTTTCGGACTATAACTTCTTGGTGCTTATATCTTAGATTAATGCAGTGGGATACTTGGTCTTTGAACAAGAAAGCGATGGAATGGGACAGACTGGATTACTTGCAAAAATACCTCATTTTTAAGTTTACCTGCTCATTTGGTTATCTAAAAATAGCAACTTAAAAATGAACAAACATATACCAATTGGTACCGCATACCTCTCCGCGAGTTTTTCACCTCTCTTGTGAGTCGCTCATATCCACATACAAGACTCATATCTTCAACCGAATTATACAACAACGATGATTTAGTCACAATACTATAGAAATTACATCGTCTTCAAATATGAGGATAATACAGGATATATGTCAACTTTCAATTAAGAGGAGGGCGTACCTTTATGACAAATGAAGACTAAACTTTCATTCATTTCTCTATATCAGCCAACCATTCACTAGATAAGCTACATTAATAATATCAGATACTAGTTATAACCACGAGATGCAAAGATATGCACCTAATCTCGGACTAGCTCAGCCGAGCACGTTAGTAAGGATAGATAATATTAATTTTTCAAGCAGTGTTTACACAGTCCATGAATCTCACACTATAGCTTATTAATCTACTTGTGCTCATCCTATTCTCTACTATACAATCAACTAATCGATATAGCCCAAATCCTATTATAATAATCCATAATATAAAACTATTCACCTAACTAATCAATATATACTATTACATATATAATATATTATATAATATATAAATATATATTATAAAAATAAAAAATATAATAACAAATGTATATAAATACATAACATAAAAAATTAATTATAAAATAAAAATTAAATATACATACTACTATAATCATATTCTATAAAATCAAACATATAATATATTTAATAAATACTCAAGAATATATTATTAATTATAAATATTATTATTATATATTAATATAAAATATATATAATAATATTATATATCAATAAAATTATCCACTACTATGATACTCTAAGTGAGAGATGGAACTATAATGAACCTTAACCTCACTTATATAGAAATATTTAGCAGATGCCTATATTATAATATGCAAGAGCAGCTTAGTGGATTCCTTAATGGTTGGCAAGGTAGTTATATGAATGAGTATGAGATATACCTCTCATCATATAAGATTTATTAATAAAGCTATGTCGACCTTGAATTCTGGCCCTCCTTCAGCTGCTGTTTATTCATTATACCATTCTTTTAAATATTAAATTTATGTTATAATAATAAATATATCTAAGGTATATTATTAAATTCTTCTAATTCAAAAGGCATCCACTAGTCTACTTTTTAAATTAAATAGGTATATGTAAATATACATAATAAATATTATTCACTTAATTGGACGTCCTGAACGGATTATTTATAAGAGTCTTTAGGAAAAAACGTTACAGAATATATATAATTATATATTAATAAACTAATAAATTTTAACCTCATTATAATAATATTATAAATATATATTTTATATATAATTATATATCTTAATAAGTATATATAGATCATATTAGTATAATTAACTATAAAAGTATTGTTCGACTATCAATCTATAAGATTAAGCAAAGTATATATAATTAAATTTATCTTAAGAAATTTTTTTTATTTATAAAATAATATTTAATTAAAATATAAAATAATAAAATAATATAGTAAACTTTTTTTGTATTTAAATATATATATATAAATACATTTACGCTGTTTCATGGGCCTCATTACTAATTTTTATTATAATATTTTCCTATTTATATCACTATATATGGCCTAAGTGGGGTTGACAATAAAGGCAGTCTTTAGAAGAAGAGTCCAGTGGTACACGGATATTGCATCTTTAAAAATATTATATTTATAAACAGATGATAATGAAATACACTATATAACATAATTACACGAATAGCTTTACGCAATCAGCCGGTCATCAGTAGTGAGGCCTCTCAATTCGTAGTGATGTTCAGAAATGAGATATGAGCTATTTTAACCTTCTCTATTATCTCATAATAACATGCATAAGTTGCCAGAGATTTAAATCAAATAGTGATTAGGTGACAACTGTAATAATTTTTCCACTGAATGGGTTTTGTAATTAAAATTTACTAATAATATATTATGATGGAACTATAATATTATACACTATCTGATATATATTTTCGTTTATATTAAGTCCCTATTTAAAAGAACCTTAGACGATTATATATTAAGTTTTATATAATAATGTATGTAATGACAAATAAATGGGCTTCTATAGAATAATTTTATCCTGTTTATATTACTATTCGTCTTAAATTGATGTGCTTATATGATAGCTAATGCATGTTATATATATAGTATAGACAAATGTGAGTATGGTGATTCGATATCTCGAATCGGAATCGGAATCTGGCCACTGACTGGTATCTCTCCTGGTGGAGTGCTCCGCTCTATTTTTCGGCTTATATGTTCTCGGCTGGTAAATAGTGCATACTGTGTTATGTCCACAGTATACTTACATTCTGTATAGTAGAGATACTGTTGTTTCTTACCGTTTATATTATAATGGGTTTAGCAATTTGTTTAACACGGGATTATGTAAAAGCATATGTTGTGTATTGTTACTGCGGGCTTTGGTGTATAATGGGTTATTTATATGAACTTTTAATATATATATATAATATTCATTGGCAGTGAAATATATGGTATGTTTTATTTAGGGTATGTTAATTTTTTTGAATTTGATGTAATACGATTAATATTGTTATTATGTAGGTGATATGGGTAAAAAATTTAAGTTCTTTATGCCTTCTAGGATGTTTTTTTTGGATTTATAGAATTATAATTATATTTGTTTACTTCGCTTATTTTTGAAATGCTTTTTATTGATATATCAATAATTATATATGAGTAGATAGAGGGATTAAGTCAGTGTGACAGTATATTTTAGCTAGTGTTTTTAGTTTTGTGTGAGTACTGTATATATATATATATATATATATAATATATATTAGTTACCAATGTAAATATTAGTTTTTTAGGTGCTAGGCTGTTAGGGTTTTCTTATGATATAATATACTGTTGTAGAAAGTATTTTATTGGTATGGTCTAATATAAATTAATGTGTGTACTATAAAGGTAAATATATGGTTAGTGTATGAGGTAGCTCAGTGGGTGGGGTATTATAATTATATTATTATTAATTATTATTATTTATATATTTTAATTATTATATTATATTATTATTATTAATTATTATTATTATTATATTAAATTAAGTAAAACTTTTACAGCTATTAAAGATCATTACTTTCTCATCATCTGACATATTATATATATTAATAGTATATATAGTATTATATTTTTGTGTATTTATGTGTGAAATAACCTCTCTCATGTGACTGATATTCCTGTTTCAACTATTTTTAATAAATCTACTGTTTAAGCTTTGGACTACTCACCTGTGTCATTAAGCTCACCAAATTCTCTCTCGATAAAAATGTTCTTACTTTACTAACGCCTAATATTTTATTAATGAATAAATTATATAAATATATATTATTATATTATATATTAATATTATTAATTTATATATTATATATATATATATATATATTATTATATATATATATATATATTATATATATATATATATATATATATATTAATATATATATTATAATATATATATATATTATATAAATATAATAATATATATATATAATATATATAATATATTAATTTAATTATATTTAAATTTATAAATTATAAGAAATATTAAATACTATAATTTATATATATATTAATATAAATAATTAAATTTATATTTTAATTTATTTTATAATTAATTAAGATATAATATTAATATATTAATTAATATATATATATATATAATATATATATATATATATATATAATAATATTATATATTATTATATATATCTGTTATAATATATAATATAATATATATATATATATATATATATAATAATATTATAAAGATATATATAATATATATATATATTATATATATATATTATAATTATAATATTTATTTATATATATTATATATATTATATTAATATATATATATATATAATATATAATATATATATATCAAGCTGAGGAGTCGGTAAGGAATATTTAATAAAACCAATAAAATAATAAAAATAAAAAACAATAAAAAAAATATATAAAATAAATAATAAAAAAATAACAATTAAAAAAAAATAATAAAATAAACTCTAAGGAAATCGTGATTGTACATCATAAGTAAGATTAATTAATTGTTAAAACATAACTCAGTATGTTCTATAATTCCGTAAATTTTTATATATATAATTGTTTTACATTTTTTATTAATTTAGACGTAATGAACTAATTAAACAAAATATTCAATTTACCATTGTGAAACTTGAAGTTTGAAAAAGAGAAATATTGATTATTATATTATATTTATTTCTTACTTATCCGTAAATCTATACTCATATCAAAACTATTTCTCAGGTTCAATATGACTATAAGCTTCTGTCTTTTCAGACGATTTTACATTTGTATAATATTGAAATAATTAGCTATAATATTATTGCTGCGTATACTCAAGAATGCAGGCACTCTTTAAAAAAACAAATATTACTATACAGGATTTCCACTCTTACAAACTTAAAAGGTATTGTTCCACCCTAGATATAAATTCCTCTTATTAAACTACAAGAACCATTATACACAGAATAGATTTATCCATAAAAAAACTAATTAAAAATCAGATGCATTATCTCAAAGTTACACTAGGACCAGAAACTAACAAATTGTTACTGGACAAATTTCATGCAGATCAGAAAAGAGCACTTCGATCATACTATATACTTAACTTATATTCTACATATATTTTTCAAAAATTTATTCAACTCGTTGAATAATCCTCCATATAATTCAGTGTGCATTGTGTTTTTGTAAAATCGGGACTCAACTTATATAGGTATGCATCTCAATAAATTGAAAAAACCCTCTAACAAAAAATTATTTCTTGTTGATATAAAAAATGATTCCATCATCTTGATTTAGGTATATTTTTGATGCTCCAATATTGTGACTTATTCCACGAATTATAAATTATGGCTCCATCCCAACCACAATCTACACTATACAGACAACTTATTATTGCGATAACAATATCACCACTCGAGAACAAGCGACATTTTAGACCGTCGAGAATATACAAGCTCGTAGCCAGTGTCTCTCGCGTCAGAGAGATATATACTGTGTACATCAAAATGCGGTGACCTCTCGTATATAATTCTCTCTAATTTCTTTATTGTCTCACCATACCTTCTCTAGCGGGTGCTGGGTCTCGCGGAAATTGGGTCTTCCATGACATCTTGTATACAAGCGCATATAATATGCGTGTTCTCCAGAGCTTATATTTCCTCGTTTACAATTAGTCGAGATAATCATACAACTCTAACTAGAATGTTATCTCAGAACGATTCACTTCCGACTCCACCATATGCACTCTTACATTTTATTATGAATGTTGAGTTAAATCATGATGTATTTTCGCTCTAGATGCTTGTATGAGAGAATCTTCCGTGCGCATAACATTAAATATGATTTCGAAATGACTTCACACTTGAAATATTATACTCTAAAGATTATTTAATGCTGAGGAACATTAGATATCTTATTATCTATAGACTTATTGATTGGTAGAGCGGAATTAGATATTATTTGAACTCACCATAGTCGCTGAGAGCGACATGTAGTTCTGCAATTTCAAGATTCTACCTTGCTATTGTATATAGGGTTTCAAATTGTGCAGGAAAAAATAGGAGCTGAAAATTAATATAATTTTTATGTTTAAATGATAGATGTTATAATACATCAACTCCTAAGGTTACTCCTGCATGATTGAGATTTGTGTTGATAAAGCACATGGATAAGTGAGATCCTTCAGGTATTAGACATAGTTCTTACTCTCTATTGACAATTAGTATAGTTAGTATTCTATAGTTTATATATCCTTTATAGTTTCCTAGTAATATTTAATTAGGTGACTTGTTTTATATAATATTTTAACGCGTATTTAATATTTTAATATATAAATATAAATTATATATTTGGAGATATCGTATTTGCCAAATTCTGATAAGAGTTTTGATGAGTAGAGATAGTAATTAGGATATATTCTGTTGCGGCTGTGTGGAACAAATTGTGGATAAAAAAAATTATGGTGAGTGAGTGTTTGGGATGAACTTTTAAATAGAAAAAATTATTAATCTTCTTTCAGAAAAATATCACTATAGAAATATTATTTTAGTATTAGTAAACTTATATAGTTATTAAAATAATAAATGTGGGAGATAGTGCATATAACCCAGCGCAGTATATGAGAAGATTATTATACATAGTCTGCTCATGTTGGCGTGAAACACTTTTGATTTGAAATCTCGTATTCGTGTAAAGCTAGTTGTGTTCCAGATAAGTAGTGGTGAAATATTTTAATAATATCAATGATATCATAGGTGTCAACTAATGTGTCATGACGTTTCAAATGGCTTTCTATATATTTTTTTGAACCTCTCAATGAGGCGGCGTAGTAAATGAAAACTCAAATTGGTAAAGTTAACTACAGAGAATACGATATATTAATTTGTGGAGCGAGATAATGAATTATTCCTGTGTAATCGATACGCTCTCTGGAGATATAATATTGAGTCCGGGTTCTCTCTCTCCACATCGCCAAGAACATTCATATCTAACATATTCATCTTCCTCAATAGAATAAATTAATAGTATAAAGTGAAAATATAATAGAAATAATTTCATAGATATAGATTAAATAAATACTTAAATTATTAATAGAATGTATTATTATTCTGAATGCTATTAAAAACAAGTAGGTTATTCTTATAACTTATATGTGAGGTTACGTCAGGCACTATACCAAAAATATTGAGTTAAGGCTAGTATTATTAACGTTCAGGTACTATATAAGGAGTTTTCCTACGATAAGGTTTTCTCGACTACTATACGCTAATTTATTGGCGTATTTGAACTGAGTAAAGTTTGTTCAGAAAAAATGAAGATTACATATTTATATTTATTTATTTTATTTAAATTTTTTTAAACATAGAAATAGAAGTTTAATAGAATTTTAATAGAGTATTTATGATATATATAATTTTTATTAAAGCTCGTAGGAGGTCAGGTGTTCTGAAGCATCATAGGAACTTCTTACCATCTCAGTTATGGACCCTGTAAAGGGGCGTTGCTCGCCCTTGTATGAAATACGTTTCACATATCTGAGACGGTTCCACTTTTAATGAACACCTTGATAAGGTAAATTCTAAGGTTTTTTGTCTTGTCAACTATTCTCCTCTCACTAGCTCTCTAAAATCTCTCTCTAGCCATCGAATTGTTGTATCATTCTAATTACACCATCAATATCACAATGGTTATTACTCCTCTGAACTCTCTTTTCGGAAACCTCCTCCTTTGTTTGGTTAGAGCTGATGCTACTCATCTTCCAAATAATTTAATCTTTACTATGTCCATCTTTCAGACCCCTGGATTAACCGCTATTCTCAATCTTACGTGTATTCAAGTGATAAGGTCTGGAACACACTTTCCTTATTTTTTTTTCAAACTTCCTTTGAATTAAACAGTTTTAAACGCCTATTATCGGGGCATGTCGGCATTTAATTTGAACTCGTCTTTATGGAGTTTGCTAACTCCGGTTAATATATATATATATATATATATATATATATATATTATATATATATATATATTATATATATATATATATATATATATATTATATATATATAATATATAATTATATATACTATATATATATTATATATATATATATATATTATTTATTTATAGTAGGGGGTTCAGGTGCGAGATACAATCGTTAGAAAAAGTGTTGACACCTCCATTAGGAGTATTTGGGTATTATTTTGGTATGGGGACCCTGACGTTACCTCGTCGTAGACGAAGTTACGTACCCGTGCGCCCTTCCTAGAGAGGTTCTGAGCCCCCAAACTTGGTTATGGCCTTGGTTAGAAGGTAAATAAGCTTCCGACATGGGCTTCTAGATATATATATATATATAATAGTATAATATATATATTATATATATATATATATATAATATATATATATATCAATTATATATATATATATATATAATATATATTATATAAAATATATATTATATAAAAAATAAGGGTGGTGGATTCAAGGGTAGGGTTTCGATTTTTCATTTCTCGCGTTTTATTTGTCGTATCGGGTTGAAATTTGTTATACATATAGGTTATGGCCCCACCTCGTCGTAGACGAGGTTACATGTGGTGTGCATTCCCCGATGGGGGATGCAACCCCTTCAAAATTTGAAAATGCTCATTTAGGGCTGTCATTAGAGAGAGTTTGGGTCCTCCATTCGCCGTGATAATTTTATTGCGGGTGATGTTACATTTCGTCGGTAGACGAGGGAAGTTTTTTACAAATCTTTAACATTGTTCATTTTTAATTTGAATAAACACAAGCTACTATCACGACCGTTATTGAATCGAGCCTAAACATTAGTAATATCATGTTGACAAAACGTAATAATTTCTAACAGAGCTAGTATAACCTAACGGATAAAAACACACTGAACTACGAATAAATGCTAAAATTAACAAAGTATCCAACCGACAAGGTCCAGTTATATTTCGTATGAAAGTGTCCTAAAACTCTAAGACGATTATGACCTATATACTTTTCTATTTTGCTGACTAACCACGGATACAGTCATTAGACGATGATCGCAGGGTTTGTTACGATCTATCATTAGTAATCACAATTATCAGTTAAGGAAGCACAAAGATAAGAAGTAAAGACTATCTCGTTTAGTGTCTTAGTGGTTCTAAACTAACAAATTATCACGTATATCATCACTCAAGCATCTTTTATTTAATAGATCACGTCCAGAACTCCTACATGTTAGGAATCATCCGCGCAAGGCAATTAAGAAGCCCAAGCATACAAGCTCGTCGAATTGGGTAAGATTCTATAGAATTATATTAAACTACATATATCTAATTGTTTTACATGAACGCGAGAGAATAGAACATTACAGATATGGTCTTCATCTTTCAGGTTTTATTCCAGGTTAGAATTGGATTGATACTTTCTAGTTCCGGAG
This sequence comes from Trachelipus rathkii, assembly GCA_015478945.1. Lineage (NCBI taxonomy): Eukaryota > Metazoa > Arthropoda > Malacostraca > Isopoda > Trachelipodidae > Trachelipus > Trachelipus rathkii. Next base: position 27,768 of record JABUQX010122831.1, on the reverse strand, counting down.
TACGCACATTCTTTATTTTGGAAACCTTCTTATTTTTCGGAACTCTTGTTTTGGGATCACATTTTTTAATTCCCGTACAGACAGTGTTTCTGTCTTCACTCTCATCTTTTCTAGAACTCTTGATTTGGTTGCTGTATTTTTTCCATCTCAGAAAAACAACTTTATTGAAATCACTGTACATTAAATATTATATACCTCAAGATGCTATTAATTTTTTGTTGCACTAATATCTAGGCGAGAGATCTAATATATACGATCTCCTAATAGGTATACGCATCGATTGACATTCTTTAATCCACTACTTTTGTTCTCACATACATAATATACTCAACTCGTTTTCATTCTATGTTTTAACGTTATTAAGAGTGTCTCATCATTATTTATTAATTTAAATTTTAAGCAAAAGTTCACATAAGTGTAAAGCTCAATGGTTGTCGCTATCGGTGCTCAGCTGTTCTTCCAACCACACGTACAGCTTCACGATTCCATATACTTGGTCAATTGAAAGATGCGCAAATGCACCTAACGCAGATTGTCATCGCTGTAGGTCAGCGAACAGAAGTAGACGCTCTCCTTAGAGAACAACCCCTTACCAACAAAACACTTACTTGTTTGATTATAAGGCCTTTTTTCAGCATACGACTGGGTTTTATTCAGCACATCTCCGTATCTCAGAGTGAAGACTGAAGGTCTTAGAAGTGGGAAGAAATTCACGGTGAGAGACTCAATTTTTTCCTATTCTTACTATTGACAGTTCTTCATTTTCATAATCAGGGGGTCTGGGAAAAGTCGATTCGTATTCTTCTTTATTGTTACAGTCAGATTCATTCTGTTTCAATCAGAATTTCAGTTGCAGTTAATTTCATTTTTTCCGAATCTGTTCGACATTCCTAGTCCCCGCTACATAAGAGAAATTTCTTTGGCGCCCGAACAGGGACTATTTGTTCCTGTTTGGTGTCAGCGCGCCGCTGCGCATTGGAATTATAAGGCCTCACTGTCTTCTTTTTATATTATTAGCCTGAGTTATGAATTATTTCATTAAATGTACTTCTATTATATTTGCTACTACTTTTCAATTGATTTCATATTCTGAAAAACCATTTTGTAATGCATTTATTGATATTTTATACATTAAATTAATGCGGGATGTAGTATCTATGGTCTTTGGCAGCGATATCTCACGTTTGGAAACATTCGCTGATGATTCTTCGCGTATATCTTGGCTTACATAACACAACAAGGGTTGTGTTTCGCAAGTTGTATTAGTAGGGATTTGTCGTCTGGCGTTTCTAATCTTGCATTCTTTACTTCTTCTACTGGAAAACCAAACCATTCGATTCTCTCGCCCTACCAAATATTGCTGGACACACCAATATTTCTCCCTCTGTGTTATATGCATACCTCTTTGCAATTCCTTCTTTGATTATTATTCTCTCTTCTCTAATCTTGTAGTGACCTTCCCCGCACGTTAGAGTATATAGAACAGGCCACCTGAGAGATTGCTCTTTTGCTCACATCAATGTCGACTCCCAATACACGCCTTATTCTAAACTTGGGATACAGTGCTAAGGACGCGAAGCAAAATGCAAGCCTCTTATAAACATAGCAAAGGTAGAGATAAAATATTAAGAGGCATCAGGACTATTTATAAAACATTTTTGGGTAACATCCCAGAGTTAGTGCTACGTGTTAGGCGATGAGTTTGACAATCTTAGCTGCCTAAGAAATATTTGATGTCAGGGGTAGATAGGCGCTACGAAAACGCTGATGTTTAACTGCAAATTAATAAACATCAGCTGCACGTAAGTATCACCACAATGAGAGTCAACTGCCAATAGGTCTTTGAGCAGACTCGCCGAGGAATTCTTATTGTAAAACAACATCCCACGTAAAGGACTCTCCTCGAGAGTATTTGAAAGAACCGCTATAAGAATCTAGGATCAAGGCCTAGGGAACCCATCAAGAGATAACTCAAACAAAGAGTTTATGTTTGCTCATGCTTTCCGGCTCAGGGATACAGGGCCTAAGCTCCAGCAACAAGGAATTTTCCTAGGTGGAACGTCTACGTTGATAATTCCTCTAATCCGAGGAATATCTCCCTTATGCTTCTCCAAGACTTCTACCGACATTTGAAGTTTGAAGGATACTCCCGTGTAATATGCTGCGGATATTTTACCTCTCAAAACCTAAATGCTTTATTTTTGACTCTTGATTGGGGGAGATGGGGAAGTTATGGTTCGGCTCATGAATAATAAGGCGGGTGATCACCAGGCGTGGTAATTGCACACACTCCAAGTGAACAAGATGGTCTCCTTCGTAAGGCGGCTTTTGTCAGATATTCCGGCCGCCACATATCAACCTCCGAAGCGATCGCAGCGCGTAAAGGCGTGGGAAGCCTACTGGACCATGTTTTGGACCTTTCTTGGGTGCGGGGACTGAGGATTTGGTTTTCTCTCCCGGAGTCGAGTTAATCTCCCCCTTCGTGCTCACTTTCATCGACTTATAGGCCGCACAAGATTTTATTTTCTTCTCCGCGCATAATCTGTTAAACAGATATTGACCAAATAGTGGTCTTGCGTCCTTGTAATCGCACACGGTGGTGCGTTAGTGAAGCATGAAGAGGGTGAATATATTTCCACACTGATCATGCAGAGAGAGGTAGTGATCCTGGCAGTGCGTGCCTTAGACTCTCAAACTATACCGTTTCCTACAGAAAGGCGTACTATGTTTTTCTTCCTCCACGTGTTAGTGAACAAATCCTCATACAATAACAAGCCTCATAACTGGTGACTACTATTTATTTATCAAAAATGACTTAATCTGTAATCTGCTCGAATAGGCGAAGAACATATATTAAGTGATGGAACCTCGTATTTCAGAAGATATTAGCAGCCTATTCTTAGTCTCTTATCTGATTCACTTATAAACTAATAACAGTTACTTAGAAGTAATTCCCAGAAGTTGAATAGTTACTAGTTACCGATCCCTGTAGAAATTAACATAAGGTATGATTGATAGCATAGACCATTTAAGGAATTCTTGAATATTTCGGCTGATTTCGAGGCATATTGCAGATAGCCTCAATTCCTATCAACGCTCCTCAGCTAAATGGTTTATGCGTTTGTTTGGGTCGAAACTTTGTAGAATAGGTAGTCATTCTCCAATTGTACAAACTCATACATGACAAGGGATGTCCTGGAAATTTTATATGTACTACTTCTGTTGAAAGAATACCTCATTTATACTTATGTCTGTTATTTGAGGCATAAATGGTAATGGGGAATTATTATATAGGCTTTCAAAGGAGGCTATCACTTGGTGGTTGTGTATGATACGTTGCATATATATATATACTGGCTTACCGTACATTAAGATAACAAAGGCATATAGTTAATAGTTGTTTAGCCTTTGTTTATGAGCAATTTAGCCCGTAGGGCATATTAATTCGGCTTTAGACATGCGCTAATTGCTACATAATACTTCTTATGCGCACCTTATATAGTCATTTATTACTTTATAGCCTATTATATCACTTAACCTATTCTCTTATTAAGGAAACTGAGGGTAAATCGAATTATATTAGGTCCAATATTATATGAGAGTAACATAATCATTTACGAGCCTAGTGCCTAGGTAGTTGGAACGAGATTAATATGGTTTATATTCAATTGACTTTTTATTATTTTAGATTATTATATCACTAATTACATTATATATTATTATTTAGCAAGGATTGTCAAATCATTTTTTATTAATTCCTCAATTATTATTATTTATCAGAACGTTTAAGATACGACCATTATTACTTATTACAGAGCCCTTAATTAAATTAAGTTAAATATAACCTCATATTCTTTAGATTATACAACTAATTACAATTGTTACTCGACATCCTACGTCACTTGTGATATCAATTTGATTAATTCTTAGATATTGATAAACGTCATTAATTATTACGTATATACGATTAGGATCGTATATTTATCATATATTATATTATATAGTATATATAATATATTACTACTTCTATATACGGATTTGAGTAGTTTAGTATATATATATTAATACTATCTTTGACAATAGGATATAATACGTTAGAATGTCAATATCTCAATGTTATGAGATTTAAAAATTAATGTATTCGCAAATTCTCACTTCGCTACAGTTTTATTTTAGTAAATAGGTATGCTTTATTAGATATTATATTATTTTAGAAACCTACACCATTTACAATCGGAGCAAACCTCTTACTTAAGCTAATATATTAGTGAGTCTAATATATTAGAAATTTAATTTAAACTACTTAAACCGGAAGGTAATAAAAGTACTAGAATATTATTAATACATGAGATTTAATTTAATACGGTCACTTATAGTACTACTAATGTAATGTATGATAACCTATGGGTATATATATAAATGAACTCAGATAGTTCTAGTTACAGTACATACTAAATATTCAGTCACCATATAGCGTAATTCATACTGCAATATATATTTACTAACTCCATTTCACATTAGTATAATGGAATTATAATATATAATTTACAACTTCTAAGGTATTCTTACGGCGCACGAGGTTAACGATATGTCGAAATAATTATTGGTGATATATCCTTTACCATTGCCTTATGAGACAATTGATTGCTAACAAAATCTTAATCGGGTATTCATAGTAGAGGTCTATGTCAGGAATTAGTAAGTGACTACTCACTCCGATACATGAATGGTAGGCATATACTATCGGGATCGGCATCACAATAGGATTAAATTATGCACGACTCTCATGGGATTCTCTCCTATCAGTTGGCTCATATTGACTTAACTGCTCTCTACTTCAACCCTCTCCCTCTCTGTAATCGGAATACACTTTCTCTTCGGAAAATTTCAATATGTTCCATAATAATTAAATATTTACCTCCTATTAGAGCCTATCTGATAGATTAATCGTACACACGGTCATCTCTCTCACACTTAATGTTATATCCACCACCTAACTATACTATATATAGTAATCTACCGTATACCACCCCTCTCGGATATTGGACCCGCTTTACTCACCATATTCTCGCAGATAATCTATAATTCTATTGCTAAAGAGACATCATTAGGAGTAGTAAAATTTCTGTGCGTCAATTACCTCAAACTTGAGCTAAAACGTACCGTGAGAGAACAGTCGCAGCACATATACTAGACAGTCGAAATGCCTTATCTCTGTATAAGAGAAAACTTTTACCATGATAAGACGAAACGACAATGAATGTAACGCATGCGGAATGAAAAATATTTACTTCGTCTTCTTCGCAAGGATTATTACTCATTTCTGGATTCACGGATATGTGTGGATATATAGGTGATAGATTGTGTATATCAAGCATCTTGTGAGGGAGACATAGATAGCATAGGGTGTATTATAATGCATAGTATAACGTCAGTTTGAGCCACCGGCAGCTTGATTTAATGCTTATTAAACACTGGACCGGTAATACTCATCGCACTATGAGAGTGGTGGAGTTAGTTATTCATATATCAGGGGGTGGAATTGCGGATGAGTTTGGAATATAGGGGAGATAGTAAAAGACTACCAAGGAAATAACATGTCTCTCACTAATATTATCAGGGGGGAAAAAGGAAGACGCTCAAAATACTCTTAAATAAGATATGGTGATGCTGTGACTCAGAAATTGCATCGACGGATATTCATCTTAATATATATACCCAAGCTTAGTATGTACATACAATTATAACAAGATTATCCCTACATAACCACCAGCACGCCCTCAATCCCATTATGATTAGTTTGCTTACACACAATACAGGTAACAATAATAATCTATCGTATAACGAGTGCAAAACCAAGTCGCGTGAACCTCTTTTACTCAAAAACAATAAGTCGTCGACATTTAACATATCTCGAGATATATTATGGCGATATGGAGATTGGATGACCAGAGACCATACTGAATAGTGTCGCATTGCTCTCTTCTATATGTGCGTAAGAATAGTCATGATCTAGCACTGTTAATGATTGGTGTTCTATGGGCATATAGCCAGCGCGCTCATCTGCATGGACAGTAAAGGGAGTAATTAAACCAATATTCATAATCTAACATAGTACTGGTGGTGGCATCAATTACACTTGTATTATCATATGTAATATGTATGGGTATCTCTTTTGTAGTAGTTATATCACGCGATTCACTCAGCCTTTTTGTGAGAGACCGGAATAGATAAGGTAGCTTACGATACGCAGTACCTATTCTATTTCTCGCCACTCGTATTAATATTCGAGTACAGATAGAGTATTAGATCGGAGCTCGCGCGCGCTCAAAACACAGATCGAAGTTAGCGCAGATTATTACGGCGGGTGATAAGTGTCCTCATGAGCAGTCGAGGATCTCTTAGTCTATTTCGCGCCCAAATTCATGTGGGTTCAGCTTTAGTCTTATATGACCACTTCGATGAGCTTGTCTGGAAGAGCTTGTGTGACAGCGCCTAAGTCGAAACGCTGTCAGCTAGAGATAGTCAGGCTGTGGGATAATTGGTGGTACGAATCTCACTGACCTTACATCACCTAACTAAACAATGAGCGCATTGTATAGATTTTAAAGGAGTAAGTTCCTGTATTTTGCCCAGTTGAGTGACTTTCTTATGTCATAATGTTTTATAATGTGTCGTCCTCATAACATCGTCATTCGCCATTATATTAACTCTAGTCTGGTTTGTTTGCCAGCAATTACAGTGATATTATTATTATGGGCATCGCACGATTATAATCATAATGATATATTGTTGGTTTCAACTCATATCCACATTAGTGTTACGTTCAATTGGGTCCGCTTACAGTACGGATATCAACCGTATTTATGTCATAACAATAAATACGTTTACTCTTCGCAGACGTCATGGTACGTACAGTGATCTGGTGCTAAGAGAACAGCTCGGAAAAGGTTAGTCCGTAATTTTACGGCTTGTAGGGTTGATTCGGAATTTCAAAGAATTATTCCCCATACCTAACCAAAATGTATCAGCATCTGTGGGCATCGGTATTGATATTAAAATATGGGAACACCGTAATAGGTCAATTTGAAATAGTAAATTCGGCGGGTTCAGTTTGATAATTAAGATATGTTGAACAAGAAGAATTTGAAGAAGGTTGGTATCGTCTTTGATGGTATATAGCAAAAGCCTCAAGATCCAGATTCTCGGATTGCGTCAAGTTAATCTAGCTACAACTCCCGAAAGACTTGAACACATCGCAAGCTCAAGATTTTTCTCAATACATGAGAACTTGGCATATTGTATCTCACCCGGATACTATTTCAATCAGGAGATGGAATGTCCTGTATACTCATAATTCTTCGGTATTTCTTTGCTATGTTGGACATTATTGGGTTTACACCTGTTCTCTTGATATGACGAGCAATATTATTTGGGCAGAAAATAATTAATTTGATATGGACGTCGATTTGGCAATAAATTTCCTTTCCTGGCACCCCCATTCCGGGAAATCGCACAGCGCGTCGAAACCCTAAGGTAGCACTTTCCGATATAGTGCGATGTCTGTGCTCAACGATCGTGAGTGCATGGGGAGACAACAGATTTTAAGACTTTTCTCATATCCTACGGTAAATCCGCCAATGTTGTTAATAAACATATTGGTTCAAATATACACCCGATACTTTTGGACTAATAATGTTCAAATGAGACGCCTATTACATGGCAAAACATTTAAGGGAAATAAGTATTTTTCAAAAGCCCTTGGATGCCTCTACTATGATTCATGTCACTAAATGAGCGCATTCCTACCGTTCTGTTACCATTTTGATGTACATTGTAAATCTAAGTCTACAGTTTCGATTCAGAAGCTTTTATACAAAAATAACATCAGGTATAGCTTTCACATATTCTTATGCCGAATGAGTTATAACCTATATTATATATTGAATCGACATTCTTACCTATTAGATAAGGTAACAGAAATTTACGGCGAGCTAGAATCAATTTAAGCAGTTATGCTTTTCAAGAGCTTTATAAATTATATAAGACACGTTTTAAGGACTTATATCCCTCTACACTTTACATACTAAGCAATTTGTGAAATTCTGAGAATATTTATGACGGTTTTTAAAATCGTTTCAAGTGACTACGCAACTTGTCAGTTCCGTCAAAGATGCCTTTAGGTTTCTGGAAAACACGCTCAGTCAATATACTTGGATGAGAGAAGACTTGCCATTTATCATCAGTCCATATTTTCTGATTTAATCAACAGGCTCTCTAACATAGTGCCATAAACCTTCACTTTTGCTCGTACTTGGCGCGAATTTTTTGTTAGGGGATCCGCATAACCGTGACGTCATTAGCTCGTTTAACCTCTCAATACTTGGGACATAAGAGGGACAGTGACAATTGTAAACAGTATATAAACGTGGTCAAAGCGAGATTCAGTCATGCAAATAGAGTTCATAAGAAACGAGTCAAGACTTGAAGCTAACCTTACGTCCTACCAAAATTGAAATTTGCAGTGTGGAAACCAGACTGAGAACGTGTGACCTTTGTAATATACAAAGATCTGGCGATTATTGGCATTGAGGAAGATTCAACTTTGAGAACTCCTTCTGGCTCATTCCATATAATAACTCATTTATTTCGATTACGATCACATTAATATAACTCCTTCCAGTAGATTACTTACAAAAAAGTACATTATATATCTCATACTCTGAGAGAGCTGGATCGTATAAAATACCTAGTAATTATTATTATCAATATATTTACGAGAAATATTTAATTTCTCGTAATGCGAGAATTCTAGCGATTCACCTAAGTTATTTAATTATCTTACTGAATTGAAGTATTAATAGAGGTATAAAGATGATTAATATTAAGGGCATTGGAATATTTTATAGAGTTAACATTAGAGGATTACCAGATCGTATTACCTTGTAAAATCTGTTTAGTCCCGAATATTACTGAGTAGCTTTTCTTAATAGCAATTATCCATCGGTAAATCTTAATGCCACTTAGGAGCAGATAAATGTCAATTCCCAATTGTTTAATTGGAGGGTATAGTTAAATTTTATGGAAAAAAGGTGGAAGACAATTCTTCTGGAGATTTGGCACAGGGGTTATCTTTCAAAATATTTGAGACGCCTTCTTATATTAACTGTTCGGTTTATATGATTCTTTTCCAAGAGTTAACCGTGATATGATCACCAAGTAGTCTTAGGGAGATAACCATAAAAACAATATTAAATAGGGCAAAATAGGTTGGTAAGGATTTAACAGACTTCTCTACCGGTTCACCGATTATTCACTGTTAGAGTTATTTCCAACAAGCTGCCCTGCGGAATTTAAAATACAGGATTCTTCGTCCTCCTCAGGATGGGTTAAGGGATTTTCGGGGTTTTATTTACTTCTACCTCCCTGGAATGGAGAGGGTCCCGCGCCTGGACAAGAGTATCTTAGAGTACAACCTAGTGGTGTAAAAAGTTTATATAGAACCAGGTAAACTAATTCCTTTTCTCCGGGGATGCGATTCATTTCGACTTGTTTCGTCCGAAAACAATACTAAGGATAACCTTACTTTCACGGGTTGTGGTATACCATCACCTTTTCTGGACTACCATGACATGCAAACCCACAAGCAAATAACGGGAATGGGAGAGTGTTCCGGACACTCACAAGCAGAGGTTAAGTCCTTTCTTCCAGAGAATTTCAAGTATAGAATTCTACTTTTTGACGTTTAGCTCCTTGTTGCTGGATTAGTTAGTATGGGTGTTGATTACATTTAGTACAAAAAGTATTCCATCACACTTATAGTTAACACTCCGTGCACTTCTGTGCTCGAGGAGGATGTACGGTTACTTTTCGTTGTTGCTATCTCATTGTATCTTTAAGGGACGTTAACGAAATTTCCAGTGCCAAATTTAACTAGTGTATCAAGTAGAGAGATTAGGTAGATTAGTACAAGAGGACTTCTACTTGACAAGATAGGTTCTACGCTTCTCAGAAGGAACTCATTCTTCAACAGTTCTTTCTGCTAAGCGCTGGAAGTTTTTGAATAATATCTCTCCTATCTTTCCTCCACTTGTATAAACCGGCTTCAGATTATGTGTGGAAACGTATCACTTCAAGGGGAGATGCTATCATCGGCGGGTCTCTCAGTTTCTGCCCAAATTTTTACAGGGGAGTACGCTTTCCTCACCGCATAATTCATTGATGGCAATGAAAGATTGTGGCACATTCTACAAGTAATAATAGTTACCTTACTGAATTTCGGTATAACTATTTAGTCTCGATAAGAAAACACTTAGCGACTCGAGTATTCTCCCTTACAATAGTCCCAGTGGCCTCGATTGAGTTCATTCCACATATCCGATGGGATAAATTATTCATGATAATTGAGAGAGTGTGTTGTTTTGAGATATCTCCCACGAATTCTATTACATAAGAAGGCTAGAAGGTTCCATGCATAAGAGTACCTATTACTTACTTAATAATATTGATAGATCCACTGAATATTTACATCCGACATATTCCATGAAACTCCTTTATATATTGTAGTACTATACATTTATAAAAGTCTTATAACCCACGTAAATATTAAATTTTTATGTTCATCTACTTAAAAGGCAAATATTGTTATTTGTGTGAAATCTTTTATGTTAGAAATTTGAGATTAATAAAGAAATGAATCTAAATTTAAAAATAGGTTGGGTAGGTAGGTATATATTATATAGTACGTAGTCAGTCTCTTCACAGATCATCCGGTGATAACTCTCAAGTAACACTCATTATCTCAGTATTCTTATTCAGTATCAGTTTTCAGATACAAAAAGGAATCTTGATTTAAAGAAAGAAACTTCAAGAGTGTTTAAGTACTAATTATTGTTATATTAGGTTAGATTTTAGATCCTTATAAGTTATATTTGTTTCTCTTAGGTGTGTATGGATCTCATGGAGGAACGGACCAAGAAAGCTTCCCAGGGATGCGCTCGCTCCTCATTTAGTGGGGAGTCTTATGCTTGATAGAAGCAGGGATGGATATATTACGTAAACGGTTTGTTTAAATCACGAGAGTTTATGATAATGATAATTTTATCTTCTTAATCCGAATTTTCAGAGATGTTGTTTGTCACAATCTGTTTTGGTTCGTTTTGAATCCTATTGATGTATAAGATAGGAAGAATTAGACGTAGGTATTGAAAATTCAAACAAAATACTGAATATTAATTGTAATACTTGTTCCAATTGTAAAAACTTATGGGAAAAGAAACGGTACACTACTGTCCCTTAATTTTGGCACTATAAATGATTTTAACGTTATATTTTGGAAATTTTCCTGAAACGTTGTTGTATTCTTCAGGGAATTCATAAATCATCAAAAATTTTTCTACTGGGACGGTGTTAGATATAATGGCGGGGTTACTAGAATGGTTTTAGTGAGAATAGATATAGTATATTTCTAGTTCCGTATTCCTGTAGGTTCGAAAATGTGGCGTTGGATATTTAATAGGTCTGCCTGTTATAAAGAACATGCAAAACCTGAAATGACTGTGTTTTATTAGGAATTTGTTTTCTACGAATGCCAGATATTAAAAATTGCATAATTTGTTTAATAAGCGTATATTATTATTGTTAAGCTTACAATAGTTCCGCTGGTTTTTTTAAATGGGGGATCTGATACAGAATTTTCTTTTCACGCCACCAATAATCTTACTTTAATACTAACTAAGTTTTTTCTGACCTTAAATAGGGACATTTAGATAAAAGTCTCTTATAGATAAATCTTAACATTATACGTCAGAACTTACTCACTGACTTTACAGAATTTCTTACACTTCTCTTTAATCAATATGAGATTGATAATACTATATATTAATTATGGAATATTCTCATTCACCTTTAATAACTTATAGTAAACTTATAAAAATTCAACAACATGTAATTATCTAATAAACTAGGCATGAAGATATTTATAATTTGGATTAGCTGTACCTCTGGGATCGCACTACTCTGTATTTCTTGGCCTCTCAAAAAAAAAATCACCAGTACAAGGATTATACCTAAGAAACAAAATTTTGCAAAAACATAAAACTCAGCCCACATTATACATTCTTGATAGGTAGGAAACTTCAATAATGTTAGTATTTATTTGTATGGATAAATTCTCTACTTCCTCAATCTGCACGCAGATAGGCTTGTCACCTCATCAAGTAATTCTGAGCAGTTTCCTATATATCATCCCAAAGATTCTCGTCCCAATGCCGACTTTAATCATATGTAGTTTGGAGCTTCCAGTCGTGATTCGTGGCATCTCTTTTGTAAAAGATGTTAAAGAAGTCAAATGCGTATAGTGAAGCATAAAATAATTGTAAAAGCAAACAGGATAGGCAAAAACATAGGGATCAAAATAAAAATTAATATATACAAATCTGATATCCACTGGAAAGATTTACAATTCAATACACTTTTGTCAGATAACTTTATAATCTTTTTATCAAAGGCTCAGGCCCGGTGGGCATATCGTGCCATGTCGCCAGCTACAAGTGGAGGCGAAGATGAATTACATTGCCGTTCAGGATTTCTTGTTGACTTCATTGTGGGCGCCTTGCGACTCACCCTACGCTAATGGAATGGAAGAGAGAAGTAGTACTTATATAGCTGAAGAATTCACAACACTCCTCATCAGTGTTTTGAACTTGCTTAGTACCTGTAGATTATTATTTCTTATATGAGCACGAGAATGCGCTTGGTGCGTCCGATCATTTCTTGACTTGCATTTACAAATACACAGGGCTTATGGTTCTAGATAAGGATTATTTCCTACTGTAATTTTATCTCATGCATTTTCCTCGGCTCCACCTGCTCACATTTTTGCTTAGTGCTCTTGATAACCCAGAAGGCGTCCTTATGTTACGGATTCTGGGGGTTTCTTAGGTTGGTGTCAATGACTCCCATTTCAAAAAATCGACCCCATTCTGCTCTCCCGAAAAACATGAAGAGCACCCATGTTGCCAGTGGGAGGGCTCACAGGGAAACGATTTTTTGCAAGAAAGGTCGTCTGGTATATATATCTGAGGGAATTTTGTATTTCGGCATAAATAAGTTATAACTTTTTATCTGGCCAGTCGTAGGTATTAATTGTTCTCTAATTTCTCTCTCTTATTTACCAGACTCTTTATGAGACGGCTTTAGCTGTTCCGGTGGCATTGTGTGTTACAAGAAATTTGCACACAAAATACTTAAAAAAAGAACATTGTCCAGTCGAAATTTTAGGTTTCCGAACAAGCGCACAGGGAAATGTCCGAAATGTTAGGTAAGTTATACATGGAGCACACCTATCGTTTTACTCTCTTTTTTGAAAATCCTTATATTTAAAATTGGAAGAATATATGGTTAATGATTTTTTGTGGCACTACACTAATAGATATTCTTGCAATCTTGTTTCTGATTGATCATTCGGAACGCGAATTGTTCTTAAAATAACGCTTTCTCTCGCAGAGGATGGATTTCTAGAGGTTCTTTCGCAGAAAGACCTCAAGTGATTACATAGTGATCAGACAGATAGGGCACTTGGCCGATATATATTCTGCGGTACTAGCTGAGGGACTTAACGTCGACCAGAATAAGGATACACATATGCTGCGGAAATAATAAGGTGGGTTGTGCCGGACTTACGGACTTCTAATAATGCACGTAAATTATCCCAAGTAATTTAGTAGCGAGAGTAAGGTCTCTTGCGTAACTCCTTCCCTACGATAAATCCACCTCTTAACGGTATACTAACTCGTTTATGAGTTTGTCCCAAACATTTTCTCCAATGGAATTTCGGTAAGCTTTGTAACATTTGATCTCCATACACATTTCTATTCACGTTGGCTCAAATTTGGGAGATGGAAAATCAAGGGATTCCCTACAAACATCACGATCTTAAATGGTTAATAATTGTCCCAGAGAGTTTCAGGCCATACTTTGCATTTACACTTTTAATTCTCAAATTTGCCTTTATGCTATTCTCGATTTAACGATATGTCGCAGTATGTTGACGCCTGACGATTGATTCTGTGGCATTGTCGGCAGCTTCTCTCTGCACCAAGGAACCCACCACACTGACCCTAGAATATTCCTAAATGGAATATGACTCTTAAACCTGGGGATATTTAATAAGATCAGTTATTCGGTGGGTCCATGTTAGTAGATTATCCAAATTAGGAGTAGTAAATTGAAGAGAACATTTATTAACAAGAAGCATATGTTTTTCAACTAGCTATGGTTTACGTCAAAATACATTATTCTTAAACCAATGATAGAATTGTCTTTAGTCATAACGTCTATTGAAAAACTGTCAATCACCATAATTTCTTTAAGTTTAGTTGGATTGTTCATGCTTGTTGTTGGTGTGTTGTAATAGTTTTTATCTGTTATGATTAATTAAATTATGTCAAATAAGGCAAAAGATTTATTTATTTCTTTAAAGTATTATTATTTCTTTATTTGATTCTTCCTTCTTTTAACAATTTGCATATACCTTTACTGTATTATTAGGCCTCTCTCAACATCCTCATTTTTGATTTATCTATTATAACTGTTGTATAAAATGTAGGGTTGGGAGGCGTTTTTAGAGCCTTTAGGTTGTGGGGGGATTATATAATGGGGGTAAGTTACCAATCCTTTATATTATGCAAATGGTGTTGTCCATTATTTAAGTTATTATAGTTTTATTTTCTGTGTTTAATTATTATAAAAATTCAATTTATGGTTTATTTATTATTAATGCTAATTTTATCAAGATGTACTATCTTGTTACCTTCTTAAATTTTTATTTCTACTTTGTCTTTATATTTTCATTTCTAATACTTAATCATTGTGGGAGCCAATTTAATGTTTTTTTCCCCCTCTTATTACTATTTTATAGAAATGGCTTATGTTATTTATTTAATTCAACCATGAAACAGCTCCTATTATTTAATAGAAAAAAGAAAAAAACTCTGATAAATGTACTTGAATTCATTTTGTATTAATTGTTGTATTTAGGGATTTGGTGAATATTTGTTTATTAATTATTTACTGATCGTTTGCAATAACATTTTTTATATCTCTGTTTGGCTTGTGTTCGTGAAGTCTTAGTATAACTCAAGATAATAATTACAAGTGTACGCTTAATGACCACAGATAGTCCGATAGCCTAACTAACAGAATTTAAATACGTTCTGGTTGGAAAAAGATGTCATGAGGTAGAACGGGCTGGCTCAGACTTGATTTACTTTGTGAACGCTGAACCCAAAGATAGAAATTTTCAATAACCAGAAGTCGGTTTAGTTGGCAAAGCCAGATGGCTCACTGTTGATTACACAGTCCATTTAGAGGAGTACGTTACAGATAAAATTTTTAATTAGTAACATTACATAAGAAGACTTGTTATAAATTGATAATGATTAATTGCTGATCGATATTTGTTTTTTAGATGTGGCTCTATATACAACAATTATATTAATTAATCAAATCACGAATATAATTACATACCTCACTCCACACCTCCACAGTAGGATAACCAGCCATCTTTTATTTATTTCCTGACACTCCGTCAGAACTCCTACTCTTTGACTCCGCCAAAGCGATTATATGAAAGCACACGTTTTGAATATAGAACATACAAATAGCTTATGTTGCTGCTGAAACCATATTGCGGATAGTCATTCAGTTTCTTAAATACAAATATCTTACTTGTATAAAAAGCGCTTTAAGATGGTTATCCATAATCAAACAAGGATATTGTTCTTACTTATCCTTAAATCACCGGCATTTTGACCTTACCACAGGTTAGAAAATTTTGGATTGAATACTCATTTCGCCATTCAAATCTCGAGTACGACATTCTTATTTTAGAACCTTCTTATTTTGGAACGTTCTATTTTGGGAACTTCTTGTTTTGGGATCAACTTTTATTCCCAGTCCCACCAAAGAAGCTGTTTCGATACTCATCTCAATCTCTCCATATCTCAGCCAACCTATTCCCCGCACTCTCTCCGGTCCTCATATGTCATTGTATATCATTATTGGTTCAATTACTCTCATAACTAACAGAAAACCACAAGGGTTACAAATATGATTTTTAATATTCACCCTATAGTCTTCATTATCAACAAACCACATTACGGAAATATAACTGAGGCTTTGCTACCTCAATATTTCTCTGTAGTTCATGTAAATTTACAAGTCTGCGACGCCTCTACTATTTCGATCAACTACACTATAAAATATTATTTGCTCGGAAATTTAGAAATCTCCAATCCAATACAAAGTCCTCAAATCAATTTCCCGTTCTCGCTATAGATACTCATTTAAGCTCTCTCTTAATTTTTTTACTACAATAAAAGAGGTTTGTATACGCAATATAAACCCCGCTTCGATAAGACGGTTCGCTCTGCAAACACCTACACACCTTACTATAAACTACACTGCAAGATTTTCCAATCTGCAATTGGACGCAACTACCGCGCCGACAACAACGCATACAAACGCGATGTATTGACTGTTAGGAAATCTCAGCGCAGTAATACAGATTCCAAAGATCAACTACAATCGCCACTTACCCACGTGCCTCTGGGTTAAACGGACTTCTATCAACGCATATAAATGACTTATACTGGGTTTTATTTCAGCCAGCCTCATACACATTTAACGATAGTTACATCCTCGCAAGTATAATCAAGAAATAGTCGCATGAGTCGAAGGGCTGGAAGGATACATTTAGATAAGTGGAGAAAGAAAAATTATCTTCCACCAGGTTCTGAGTTAGACTGCGATTTTTTCGCCTATAAATATAGCATATTACGTTAACTCTAGACAGTCGTTCATTTTAACATAAAGGGGTTTCACCTCTGTTTGGTCTTTGAGGAAAAAAAGCATATCGATTTCGTACGTTCTGTTTGTCAAAAATCCTCTGCTTAACAGCTAGAGATTCAATCGGTAACTTCATGTTATTCAATCAGAATTTCAGTCTGCAGTTTAAATTCAGTTTTTACGAATCCATTCGACATTCATTCCTAGTCCCCGTACATATATATATAATATATAATATTAATTTTTTTGCACCTTTTCTGAAGAAAAAAAAAAGTTGCTGGAATCGTAGTTACAATTATTTTAGCTTCATTCTTTTGATTTACAAAATTACAGTTATCGTACAGTGTTATTACTGCATGAAAAATGTTTGTAATATATGACAGTAATAGTTACAATTGGTGCCTATGATATTGATATTTGTTTTTTCCATATATTTACACTGTAGGGAATTTGAGGGTTATTATTATTATTATTATTATAATTATTTTTCATCATTTTAGTGTTAGGATGTTCAGTCAATATTTCATGTTTTTTCTTTTCCCTTAAATTTAAAGTTTAGGGATTAAAATTATCTAGTGAATCGTGAGCGATGCCGTGGGGCCTTAGAAAGATCAAAGTAAAAATAAAAGAAGGAGAAATTCGAGGAAAAACAGAGCTTCCACTCCTCTGAGTAAGTTGGAACTGGTGAAAGCGTTATTGAGTTAGGTTAGACAATCGCGGTTTTAATTAATGTGCTTGTTTGATTGCAGGTGGAAATCATTACGGGACTTCTTTGAAACTTAAACGGAACTTTCTGTAAACCAGTTCGTGAGTCTGAGAACCGACTCGCGATTTTGAAGAAAAAACTCGTGAGCTTGAGAAGCCATTCCAGGAGTGATTCTAATTATTGGAGGAACGAGTGCGTGCATTAGCGCCTTATTTCCGCGGAATTGGAAACTTTTCCTCAATTCGTCCCACAATTGGGCAACGAGAGAGAAGCAAGTTATCGTGAAACTTGCCATTAACAAGAGGACTCGGCAATATCACAGTGGGTCGCGCACCAGGGGATTGGGGCGCCTTGGGTGGGCATTGCAGGTCTATCTCTGGCACTCCCATCTTCCTTCATGTTTATCACTTTGTTTAGTGTTTTTTAAGTTATTGAACCTTCCGCACTTTAGAGGCCTTTATTGAAAAATTAAACTGTTGTCGTAAGTTCCAATAATACTCTTAAATTGTGTTGGTCTCTTATTTGTTCCCGGTAGTGTCGAGGTCTGTCTATAAAAGAGGTGTTACCGTTGTCAACGGGGATCGTCTGGGTTAGCGACTGCACCGTGTTAGTTAAGACCATCCCGGCGTCCACCGCTGTGGGAGCCATTAACAAAGGTTGCCCTTGCCAGGGAGAAAGGCACGGCCGGCAGAGTGGGTTTATTAAGTCAGTGCCCAGGCCCGAGCTGTTAAATCGGTTGGGAACATCCCCAAGAGGTTGCCCTTGAACAGGGAAACATGCGCGGTCGAGGGAAGTCTGGCCAGAGAAGGACCCATGCCGGATACATCGGAGTCGGAGCGAAAGGGAAATCCACGCAACGCTTCATACCGTAAGGGATAGTCGGAAAAAACGAGGGAGGCGGGAACAGAAGGGAACGGGGCAAAATCCACGTCTGCTTCGGTGGAGTCGGTTGAGACGAAAAATCGACCAAAGTGCTTCACTCACGCAAGGAGCATAGTCGGGAGAACGGGAAGGGGCGGAACAAGGGTTTTCTGCCAATGGTTGGTCTTAGAAGGGAACATAGCCACCGCGGGCCAACGAGCAAAGTCCGATACTATATTGGATCGAACTTAGTGATAGCTGCACCGGGTAGCGAGTGTAACGCGTTGGAGCTTCACCAACCAACTAACGGGAGGCTTAGAAACCCTCCGCCTCGTCATCCGTGGTAGTTGCGAAGTTGGCTGTTTCGGATTCGCCACATAGTATAATTTTCTGGCATCGTTAGTGGGAATGTTGCTTTGTTGGCGCAAGTCGCGGTGTGTGACTCGGGGTGGGAGCAACATGCCGTTTGATCAAGTTTATTGGAGGAATACGAAACCTCCTATTTCGGGAATGAAGTTGTTGGTGCATCCTGGAATGTCCTCCGAGCGAGCCCTCCGTGTCGTGCAAGAGGTGAAGGACGGAGTTTGGAGGACGTTGAACGAGGGTGGGTTCGAGTTGCAACATTTGTGTTGGATGGGTGAGGAATTTATCGAGGTCGGCGGACGAATAGAGCGGAAACTTGGCCGAAGAGAAAGAAAACAGGGTATTTGGGTCCAGGTTGCGGCAGTCCAGAAGGCGCTTAGGCAGGAGAGTTAGACTTCGGAAGCTATGGTCTGGGATGTTGAACAGAGGGAAGTTAGTGTCCAAGTGACAACAATGAAGAAGGGTCCAATCTCAGCTGAGAAAAGAGCAGTGGGTTTTCAGGCGTCAACCATGGAGGAGGGTAGGGAGACGGTTGAGCAAACGGACGCGAGCACTCAGGTAACGGATCCAGATGACGATCCAGGCGAGATCGAACTGAGCGACGTGGCTACGCAGGTAGGGAAGCCGTGGAGGGACTTGGAGTTGACTGCGCTGACCCGTGAAATCGAGCAGAAGGAGGCGGAAGTCCAGGTAACTCTAGGGGACGAGAGTCTGAAGGTGGCACGAGTGTTGGATGAAAACAAGCGGGAAGAGAGATGGTGGCATATTGATTATTCACTGGCCTAGATGGCCGAGGAGATCTCTGAACAGGTTGAAGTGGTGAAGAGCTTGAAAGTGGAGTGTTGTGGGGGAAATGTGACCCAAGTGGCGAAACCTGAAAGTGTGTATCAGAAGACTGGGCAATCGTCGACAGAGCCGATCCAGGCTTGGGCAGCAACTGAAATTAAGCCGGAGGGTCGTTGGGATTGTCGGATACGTGGTGGTGTTGGTGAATCGAATAGTGCGAGCGGGAGTGGTTGTCAGAAGGGAAGTGGCGGGCGTGGGAGGGCAAGAACGGGCTCTTGGGGTTTATTTGGAAGTGGTCAGAGGAGGAGTAGGGGTTCTTTTTCTTCCAGTAGGCTGAGTTGTTTTTATTGTTATAAAATAGGGCATGTGAGAGCAGAGTGCAGGTTGTGGTTAGGGGCATGTTTGTTGTGTGGTTCTTTTGGCCATTGGGTGAATCGTTGCCCGGAGCGTCGGGAACTGGATCGCGGAATACCGCGGGTTGTGAAGAGAAAACGCCCATGCATGAAAATGCCTTTATCAAGCGGAACCAGAGTGACTTTAGGGGCAAATGAGCAGGCTTCAAAAGGAGGTAGGCAATCGCCGTTGGTAGCGAATGATGGTAAGGACGTCTGCAGTGCTGCTCCGATTGAGGGAATGATAGGGGAGAGTGTAGAAGAGTGTGTGACTGAGCCAAGAATTTCCGAGGGTTCTGGTTTTGCAAAGGGTGGTTTTCCTGTCCCAGATAGTGTCGAGGAGAGAGTTGGGATGTCCAATTGGGTCGGGTGTTACAGTGGTGGTCAGAGTCAGATTTGGGGTGGGGTCCCCGAAGGGGTCGCGAAAGAACTAACGGGACAGGAATTGGGGTTGAACGCGTGGTTGGATGATCGGGAATTGAACCATGCGGAGAAGGAGTGTACAAAGCAGGAGTTGTCAGAGGTTGAGGGTTCATCTAGGGTGGACGAGAATCATCCCTGGTTTGAGGGTGGGATAACATATAACTTTGCGATTCAGAGTGAGTGTGCAAATGTGAATGAGGAGGAAATTCAGCGGGATTTTCCCCGGGGTCGGGAACAGGTGAACTCCTCATAGTTTCGCAAAGTGACGTTTGTGTTGTTCCACAGGGCGGCTGTTGTGTCCCGGATGATGTGTTAGATAGTTCTGGTGAAGAGGTTCAGGGAAGTTGCGTCTCGGGTAGTGTGGAGGGCGTCAGCGGTGAGTTTAGGGAGGCTGATTCTTGTTTGAATGTTGGGCATGTTGAGGAAGAGATGATGGTTCGAGACGTTTCATGGGATGAGGGAATGGATGCTGACGATTAGGATCCATCTTGGGTGCTGCCGGAGTCGGTAGTTTCGGGAATCGTGGAACGATTTGGAAGAGGGAATGCTTTTGGATTTATTGTGGGACGCGGGAAGGGATGGTGATATTTGGGATCCATCATGGTCGTTGCCGGAGCCGGTGGACCTTGGAATCGTGGATTGTTGTGAGTCGGAGCCAGAAAGGGTGGAATCGGAGGACCCGGAAACTGGAGAATGGGAGGTGAAAATTGAAATCGGGAGCACCGGAATTGGGAAAATCGGAGTCATTGGAGTCTGGAGTCGACCGGAATTATGGAATCTCCTAGCGGTGGATGCCGGGTGGTGTGTTATGGTTTGAGTCATTGTCCTGTTTTCTAATTATGGGTCTTATTTATTTCTCGATTGATTATGGCCATTGCATAATTTTATGGTATTGGTTATTTATGCATTTGTATATTCTTGTTTCATTGGGCTGATTTTATTATTCCTGCTTAACCATTAGATATATTTTGCTGATGCTTTATATTTCGTTTATCATAGATTGTCTTGTTGTTAAATTGTCATATTGCCTTGCGTGTTTAATGGGTCTATTATTTTTTATTTTTTTGCTTGTTCTTCCGCGA
This sequence comes from Trachelipus rathkii, assembly GCA_015478945.1. Classification (NCBI taxonomy): domain Eukaryota; kingdom Metazoa; phylum Arthropoda; class Malacostraca; order Isopoda; family Trachelipodidae; genus Trachelipus; species Trachelipus rathkii. The sequence continues at coordinate 6,307 of JABUQX010122831.1, read as the reverse complement.
GTGTTGCTCTGTGGTTTTGCTTTTCCGCAGGTTGATTGCTGCTGACCTTAAGTCAATGGTTTCCGATTTTTATGTTGCCCCCTTTCATCACTGTTTAACTGTCCAATTTACTAATATTTCGTGTTTTTGTGTCCTTTTTTTCCTTTAAATTAAGTCGTGTTAACCTTGTAGTGTCTTTTCAGGGATATCCTCCGTCATTGGTGAAGCGAAGGCTGCAGCCGGTATGGAGGAAGCAATGGGCACAACACGTGCTTCCCTTGAATGTAGCGTTGGGTGGCCCCATTTTTGGCCAACAATTGTTGCTAGTGCCGAGGGACAAACTCACGAGTGTCGCCGGGTGTTCTGGCAACGATGGAGCACTGTTCGGGAAGACCGTTGAATCTGGAAGTGCCTCGTGCCCGAAGGAGTTTTCATATATATTTTTTTTTATTGTATCATTGTCATTTATGTCATTATTGAAAACTTTAATTTGATTATGTTGTCATGTAGTGTTTATTATATAATTTTATTTTTCATTTGTGTTAAACTGCTATGTATTTGTTTATTCATGGTTATTGAAAAAAAAAAAAGTACCGATATATAGTGGTGCTAAAAAAAAAAAAAAAAAAAAAAAAAAAAAAGATTTATGATGGTACCTTAAAAAAATATATATATAATCCTTGATTGTTGTTATTATTGTATTTCTGCATTTGGGTGTCTTAACTACGGTATTCTCGGGTCCTGAAAAAGTGATGTGTGGCGGGGTAATTGAGTGTGAAAATGTAGGGTTTTAAAGGATAGGTTAGATAATTGGATAGTTTAGTAAAGATAGTAGGGACTATCTTGTTGGGCAGCAATGTAGGAAATTTGAGGGTTTTTGTTATTATTATTATTATTATTATTATTATTATTATTATTATTATTATTATTATTATTATTATGATCATCTTTATTATTTTTCATCATTTTAGTGTTAGGATGTTCAGTCAATATTTCATGTGTTTTCTTTTCCCTTAAATTTAAAGTTTAGGGATTTAAATTATTTAGTGGATCGTGAGCGAGGCCGTGGGGCCTTAGAAAGATCAAAGTAAAAATAAAAGAAGTTCGAGGAAAAACCGAGGTTCCACTCCTCTGGGTAAGTTGGAACTGGTGAAAGCGTTATTAGGTTGGACAATCACGGTTTTAATTAGTGTGCTTGTTTGATTGTAGGTGGAAATCACTACGGGACTTCTTTGAAACTTAAATGGGACTTTCTGTAAACCAGTTCGTGAGCTCGCGAACCAGTTCATGAATCTGAGAACCGACTCACGATTTTGAAGAACAAACTCGTCAGCTTGAGGAGCCATTCCAGGAGTCGTTCGAAACATTGGAGGAACGAGTGCGTGCATTAGCGCCTTATTTCCGCGGAAATTGCCTGCAGAATTGGAAACTTTTCCTCAATTCGTCCCACAATTGGGCAATGAGAGAGCAGCGGAGTTTGCGTGAAACCCTGCCATTAAACAAGGGGACTCGGCAATGTATCGCCAGTAGTCGTGCCACCAGGGGATTGGGGGCGGGAGGGCGCTTGGGTGTTGGCCAAGCATGCTATCAACTGGCACTCCCATCTTCTTCATTGTTTATCACCTTGCTTAGCGTTTTATTAAGACTAACCTATTATTGCCAAACATTTGTATATCTACATTGGGGTGCGCCCATGTGGCGTGCTTGACTTTGGTTTGGTTGAATCCTGTAACCAATAGCACCCAGTCATGCCACGGACCCAGTAGGGTTCCAAGCTCTCTTCTCAAAACTTTTCGGATATGGACTTCTTCTATTGGGAGGCGGATTGCGCCGTGGTAGAGACCCCTAGTACATGTCTATCGGCGTGGGGTTGTCGATGGTTTGAGTCCTGGCGCGAGTGAAAACTTTTTCTTCGTCATATATATAGTATATATATATATATATATATATATATATACGCATAAATAATTTATAATATTTATATTAATATAATATATATTATAGATATATACTTATATATATATATATATATATATATATAATATATACTATATTATATATATATTATATATATATATAATATATATATATTATATAATATAAATATATAAATATTAATTATTATATATATAAACGATACGAGTGGATAGATGTTAGATGTGCAGGTGGAAGGTCATTGTGTTTAGATGTGTAGCGTGATAGGTTGTGTTAACTGGAGCTCTGATGGTTTGAGTAGTGTTTGTAATGTTTTAGTTATTTGCCACTAAGTGTGTTTTTGTACATGAACGCTCTCCTGTTTTAATGTTTTTAACTATTATGGTTTTATATTTGAAGAATTAGATCCTCCTTTTAAAAGATAAGATATCCCGTTTTAATTTTTAAATTTTTGAAACTTTTTAGTTATGTAAGATAGTCATAGTTGTTTTAGAATTGTGTAATACGTAGTTTAGATAGTACAAGGGTATAGTTTTTTGCATTCTTGTTAATTTAGTTGATATTCCAATTTTTTAAATTGTTGATGTTGATGATATGTTATGTTTAAGGTCTAATATTATTTTATCTTATACACCATTTAGTGAACAAATGTAATTTTTATTTTTTCGTAAATTTGTGAGGGTGTACGAGTACGCGTGAGTGTTTTAAACTTTCTAATTTTTCATATTTTACATATTTATTATTAATACGGTTTTATCGTTTTAACATTTACGGTTTCTTTTAGTGTGTGAATAATTTATAACTGTTTTTTTGTCACTTTGTATTTGTTTGTTGTGTTTGTTATTGGTGTGTTGTGTGTGCGGTTTATAATGGCAGATTTGCGCAGGCGCGGCTTTCTATAGACTTTACTACACATCCGCGGCTTAAACTCTAACTCTGCATTCGTGGAATACCAGCTCTCTAACTCTAGCCCTACCCTTTGCTCTTGTCTGAGACACAGGGCTAAGATTCATCCTCTAACTCGTTAAAGCATCCAACTATAACTTATTTCATAATTTCCTTATAATGGGTGGAGTATGTGTCTATGTGCTTCCGCGCTATCCCCGCCACTCGTTCAACCATATTCTCTATGTCTCAATACTAACACTTTCCCTCAGTGTTGGAAGCACGCATCATGTCCAACCTATTCGAAAAAAGGGAAGCCGCTCTGATCTTCCAACTATCGGCCAATAGCTCTTACTTGTATTCTCTATCTAAATCTTTTGAAACTCTTCTAACTCTCATTTTCTTAGATCATCTGAATTCTCATTTTCTTTTTCCGAGCGCCAGTACGGCTTTCGGCGCTCGAGGTCTACTGGGATAAACTTTCCTTCTTACTGATTTATGGGTTTTCCGCCCTTAGGAACCTATGGGAAGACTTGCTGGTGGCGCTTGACATATCCAAAGCATTTTGACCGGGTATGGCACGCGCGTCACTGCTCTCCCAAGCTCCCCTCCTTTGGGTTTCCTCCTTTCTTCTTGCTTACTTTATGTTAGTTTTTCTTCCAAAATCCGTTCAATAGTCGGCTGTTGTTGGATGGCGGACTTTCTTTCCTTTATCTGTCAATAAGTGTGTCCTCAGGAGTTCTGTCATTCCTATTTATCCTACTTTTCTAATGATCTTCTCACCTGCACATCTTAACTCAATTCACTCTTATGCCGATGACCGACCCTTCATTTCTTCAACTCATTTCATCTGCTCTTCTTTACTTCTAGAATTGCCTCTCGTCTTTAATTTTTTCCGATTCTATTCTCGCTGATCTGGATAGAATTCACGGGTGGGGTCGTCTGAACCTTGTGAAATTAATTCTTTAAAAACTCAAACTTCTTACAAGATTCTTCCTCTCTAAGACATCTTTAACTTTCCTATCTCTTTCGACGGTTTCTCTCGTCTCTCCTGTTGACATATAAACATCCTTGGCCTTAACATTAAACAAGAATCTGCTTTGGGTAACCTTACAGCACAAGGTTTCTAGGGCGGCCTCAAAGACACTGGGAGTCTGTTTAGACTGCGAGGGACTTTTTTTCCTCTATCCCAGTTAGCTCCAGCTATCAACAAGGCGCCTTCATCTGCCGATTGTATGAGTACTGCTCTCATATCTTGAGGGGGTGGGGCTCTGGATTCCTCAGACTTTTGGGTTGGTCGAGTCAAAAGGCTGAAAGTGTCATAAACAGTTCAGTAATTTAAAATCACTTAACCCTCTATCTTGCGGCCGAATGTTGGTGCTTTTATCTCTTTCCTATAGTAAGGCAGCGGCAGGTGCTCGAGGGGAGCTTATCACTCGGCGTACCTCCACCTGTTACGTCGCCCTCGTATCACTAGGGGTGCTGGGTTTGCACATGAGTTTTGTGTTGATGATAGTAACTCCGGCTGAGTTCGCTGCGGTGCTTTCTCCTTTCCTGCCACCTCTGTTCTGGGAATTCTCTTCCATCTTTTGTGCTTCCTGCTGAATTTAATCTCCCCACTTCAAGCCTCGTCTGTGCTCATCTTCGTAATTTGCTTTATGTTGACTTATGAGGGGTGAATCACAATCCTTCTTGAATAGGGTTCTGCCATGAGCTTTGGTGCAACTTGTAAAAAAAATGTAACATAAACACACCAAATCCTAGAATCTTGAATCTCCCAAATTCGATGTTCTGTGGCTTTAAAATCTTTCTTCCTTCTACTACAATTAATCTTGTGCTTCTGCTACTGTTTCCTACAGAACAGATTTTCACGACCTTTTTTGAATATCTTACTACTTCTCACGAGACTGTATTATTTTCTCATCCAAATACTGAGGTTCTCTATTAAGGGATCAATGTACACAACACTGAAATGGTTGGCGTCCTCTCCTACTGAATTTAGGTGGGGGAGAGGCCGTATTCCATTTTAGTATCTCCAACCGATCTGGAGCAACTATTAAAGGAACCCACACACATCCGGATCGTCCCAACCAATTCTTGAAACACACCTGACCTATGATTTCCCACTAGTTCTTCTCTCCTATAAATTACCACCACCTTCGGCTCTCTATTGGTAATTCTGACCACAACCTATATCTCCTTAATTTATACTTTCTTCAACAGCTCCATCCTGCCCAACGCGTTTTTCTGGCACTTTGGATCGGGCCGATTGGGGGGCCTTTCATTGCTTCTACGCGCTAACTAAATTGGAATGACTGCTTTGACTTTGGTGACTCTTCAGCTTCTGCCGATAAAATGGGGGAAGCTGTAACCGTTGATGGATGAGCAGGTTCATTCCTTCTTGCGACTAAATCTTTCTCTCCTCAAATCCATGTTCGATCGTACTTGTTCTCTGGGCATTCAGGCTAGGAGACAGCGTGCATCCGGGAGTGGAAAAATTCTAGTTCTCCTTATCACTCTTGCTAATTTTCACTCACCTAGGAAATGTTGCGGGGATGCTCTTCGACGAGCAAAGCGAGCTTCATCAAACGAAAGTGCGCTAAACCTCCTTGGATCTCCTACTGACAAAATCTTTCTGGCCTCTTGACAAAAACATCTCTAAAACAACTTCTGTAAAATCTGCCTCCTAAAACTCTCTTTTCGATCTGATGGTTCTGTTTGCTAATTCTCCAACTGAAAATGCCAATCTCTTCGGCCTCCTATTTTCTCTAAACTCAACACTGGATTGATTTCTGCATTCCCTTCCTACTGCCTCGTCCTCTCAGGTGTCTTATGCCTTTGCCTGTGGATTACATTTGATCGGTTCATGCTCCTGAAATGCTATGAACTAGAGAAGGGGGTGGACCCGGATTGGCATTTCCTCCCAGTGTAATTTGAGGGAGTGTGCTTTTCCGTGCTTGCCCCTCCCCTCGGTTCAACTATATTCTCTATGTTCTAATACTAGCATTTTCCCTCAGTGTAAGCACGCACATGTCCAAACAGTTCCGAAAAAAGGTAGCCGCTCTGATCCTGCTAACTATCGCAGTATAGCTCTCACTTGTTTCTATCTAGATCTTTGAAACCCTTCTCAACTTGCTTCTTAGTAGCGATATTAGAATCTAATTCCACTTCTTTCGATCGCCAGTACGGCTTTCGGCGCTCGAGTCTACTGCGATATACTTTCCATCTTACTGATTTATGGTTTTCCGCCTTAGGAACTATGGGGACTTGCGTGGTGGCGCTTGACAATATCCAAAGCATTTGACCGGGTATGGCACGCGTTACTGGCTCTCCAAGCTCCCTTCCTTGGGTTTCCTCCTTCTCTTGCTTACTTTGTCTAGTTTTCTTTCACAATCGCTCAATATCGGCTGTTTGTTGACGGGGCGACTTCTTCTCTTTTTCTGTCAAAGGAAATATGTGTGTTCTGTCTTATTCTACTTTTATTTTACTTTTATTAATGAAATTTTTT
>JABUQX010122829.1:52500-58444 GCA_015478945.1 Trachelipus rathkii | reverse complement strand
TAACTTCATTACGTACCGGCCACGTTTACCATCGTGACCATTGTATACTACGATACGCTACAGGTTGTTTACATTGTATTCAAATATATTACTTATAAACTCTAAATCTTATTTTCTGTTATTTTTACAACGACTTATTTGTCGCCTTACAATTACTAAATCCTACTCTACAAACCTTACTAATTTATTCGTCGTACCAAAATACCTAATTTACTTAAAAATTCACGGCAGTACTTCGTCTACTGTTTGATTATAATTTCTGAATAAAATCTAGTACGACTTTCTGTTACCTGATCTAATATTTTATCCTATTCAGATATTATTTGTTTCACACTATCTTAATACTATTTTGTATTTTCCAAACCGCATTATTAAAACATTCTTTATTATTCAACTTCCAACTAAACTTAACTCAATCACTTTAAACCACCATATTTTACTACCAGATTGCGTTAACGCAACCTAATCTATATTTATTACTTAACTTGCCGTTACCTATATTTACTATGAACACATTACACCGGCTTAACGTAACCTAATTTAATATATATATATATATATATATATATATATATATATATATATATATATATATATATATATATATATATATATATATATATATAATTTATAAAAATATATATATATATATATATATATATATATATATATATATATATATATATATATATATATATATATATATATATATATATATATATATATATATATATATATTCTTTGTTATATATATATATATATATATATATATATATATAACAAATCCAATGTTTCATTATTTTTTGACTATATCAACTCCCAACTTACTAACATCAATTTCACAAGAGAAGATGAACAAAACAATACACTACCTTTTCTCGATTTACTTATAAAAAAAACCGCCACGGACTTTACAACTGAAATTTACAGGAAAAAGACTTTTACTGGACTGGGATTGAACTTTTTCAGCCACACCCCTTTACTCTTTAAATGTAATAGTATTAGATCCCTTCTACACAGAGCTTACCATTTATCCTCATCTTATTCTCTAATGCATATTGAATACGAATTTCTCCTCAAATACTTTACTACCAATTATCACAGGCCTGCATTTGAAAAAAAAATTTCTGTTCCTGGAATTTTCTGAAGTGATTCCTAACGAAATTGTCCTCCTAAATTGAAATATGACATTCATTTTGCTCAATCAGGTCTGGTTTTTGAGATACAGCGCACTACTTCTTTTAGAAATAGGGTAATTTTAAGAAAAATTCGTTATTTATATCAAAGTTATTTAATAAATTACAATTACTTGTAAACTAGGAAAAAAATAAATACCGACTAAATTCGACTTTCCTTTAATTAATTTTAAACTTACAGACTACTTATGAGCCTACCCAAGACGTGCAAGAAACTATTTTCCAAGAAACGAAGTCCTTGATGATTTCCGTTTGTGAAGCGATGTTGGTTCATCGCGTTTAAGACACCAGCAATAGTCAGCTAACATGTTGATGTCCCAGCGTCCTTGATATCTTGTTTCCATCGTCTTTATGTCTTGGTGAAATCTTTCACCTTGTTCCTCGCTGTAATCTCCACAGTTTGCGGGAAAATAGTCAAGATGTGAATGGAGAAAATGCATTTTTATCGACATGCGAGCTCCCATTTTTTCGAAGCTTTTCATAAGCTCATTTACATGTGAGATATATTCTGAGCTTCTTTTATTTCCCAGAAAACCGTCAATTACTTTACTAAACGATCGCCATGCATCTTGTTCACTGGCTTCCATATTGGTGTAAAAATGCTTGTCCTTTAACAGAGTTCTAATTTGGGGACCGTCAAATATGCCTGCATGGAGCTTTGCATCACTGATGTGTGGGAATTTTTGCAGTAGATACTTAAAAGCTTGGCCTTCTTTATTCAGTGCTTTGACAAAGTTCTTCATCAGGCCAAGCTTTATATGAAGAGGAGGCAGTAAAACATTTTTGGGAGGGACTAGAGGTTCAGCTACCACGTTGTGGCAGCCAATTTGGAATGTCTCTCGAGCTGGCCAGTTTTTTTGCTTATAGTGAAGACTATCAGCACGGCTATCCCATAGACACATGAAGCAAGGATATTTTGTGTAGCCTCCTTGCATCCCAAGAAGAAGGCACACAACCTGAAAGAAAGGATTAATTCTTAAATACATTAAATGTAGTAAATTAAAATTGAAAACTGTCTTTATGCTTGCATATTGATGTACATGGTTTCTAAGAACTTATATTTTTTCATAGGTAATTTTTTTAAAAATGAAGATTTATAATGACAAGAAGAAACTGGGAAATATATCTTACCTTGAGATCACCACATATTAACCAGTTGTGGTTAGAGTACTTGATTGTATTAATCAATACTTCCATATTTTTGTAGCTTTCTGTTAACTGAACTGAATGGGCAATAGGTACGGATGCCATTTTATTGCCAATATTTAAGAGTACTGCCTTCAAGCTTCTGCTAGAAGAATCAATGAAGAGCCTCCATTCACTTGGTTGGTAAGGAACGCCAAGTGCCTCAATTAAACCTTTTACATCATTGCAATACACCAAATAGCTGCAAGAAGCAACTGCAAAGAACTTTCGAAACTCTTCGTCTCTATTTCTGAACCAAAAGTATGTAGTTTCTTGAGAGAGGAGGTTGTTCTCACTAAGTGCTTATCGGGGGTGGAAAAATTCTCGTTCTCCTATCACTCTCGCTAATTTTCATTCAACTAGAAATCGTTGCAGGGATACTCTTCGACGAGCAAAGCGGGCTTTCATCAAACGAAAGTGCGCTAACCTCCTTGGTTCTCCTACTGACAAATCTTTCTGGCCTCTTGCAAAAAACATCTCTAACAACTTCTGTAAATCTGCTTTTCCTCCTCTTATTCGATCTGATGGCTCTGTTGCTAATTCTCCAACTGAAAAGGCAAATCTCTTCGGCCTCCTATTTTCCTCTAACTCAACCCTGGACGATTCTGGCATTCCTCCTCCTCCACCTTCTCCTCTCAGGTGTCCTATGTCTTTACCTGTGATTACATTGATGGACGCAGGCTTGGATCATGTTTGTTAGGAGGGTGGGGGGCCGGATGGCATACCTCCCCCAGAGTTTTGAAAGGAGTGTGCTTCCGAGCTGGTCCCTCCCCCTCGTTCAGCCTCTATTCTCATGTCTCCAGCCACTACTTTCCCTCGGGCTGTTGGAAGCACATGTCAACCTATTCCGAAAAAAAAGGAAGCCGCTCTGAGATCCTTCTAACTATCGCCTATAGCTCTCACCTGTATTCTATCTAAGATCTTTGAAGCCCTTCTTAACTCTCTCACTTCTTAGATCATCTGGAATCTCATTCTCTTCTTTCCGTTCGCCAATGGTTTTCGGCGTTCGAGGTCTACTGATGATATATACTTTTCTATTTAACCGATTTATGGTTTCCGCTCTTAGGAACTACGGGGGAGACTTGCATAGTGGCTCCACGACATATCAAAGCATTTGACCGGGTATAGCATGTTCACTGCTCTCCAAGCTCCCTCCTTTGGGTTTCCTCCCTACTTCTCTTTGCTTACTTATGTCAGCTTTCTTTCAAGTCGCTCAGTATCGGCTGTGGTTGATGGAGCGACATCTTCTTCTTTTTCTGTCAATAAAATTATGGTGTTCCTCAAGGTTCTGTCTTATCTCCTACTTTATTACCTTACTTTTCATTAATGATATTCTCACCTGCATCTAACTCTATCCACTCATGTGCCGATGACTCGACCTTCATTCTTCAACTAATTTCAATTCTGTTCCCTCTTTACTTCTAGAATTGCCTCTCGTCTTAATCTTTCGATTCTATTCTCGCTGATCTAGAAAGAATTTGCGGGTGGGGTCGTCTCAACCTTGGCCCAGTGATTCAAAACTCTTCTACAAATCTCCTCTAAACACCTTCTAACTTTATTATCTCTTTCGACGGTTCTCTCTCTCTCCTGTTGACAATATAACATCCTTGGCCTTAACATAAACAATAAAATGTCTTGGAAACCTCATATCACTTGCTGGGGCGGCCTCAAAGAAACTGGAGGTTCTGTTTAGACTGCGAGATTTTTTCCTCTTCTCGGTTACTCCAGCTATACAAGGTCTCATCCACCCTTGCATGCATGAATTGCTGTTCCATATCTCGGGGAGATGGTTTCGCAGCTTTTGAACGGGTCAGTCAAAAGCCAAAGGCTTATAAACTGTTCTACTTTCCAGTTCTCTTGACTCTCTTTGCGGCGCGATGTTGGTGCTTTATCTGCCTTTTTCTGTACGTACCGCAACGGTGTTCGAGAACCGCACTCGCGTACCACCACGCTACGACGCCCTAGTAGCACAAGGGTGCAACCAATGCACACGAGATTTTGTGTTGATGCAGTGCTCAGGCTGGATTCGTTGGGTGCTGTGCACCTGCCACATCTGTTCTGTGGAATTCTCTTCATCTCCTGTGTTTCCTGCTGAATTTAATCTCCCTCACTTTTTTTTTTAAAGCCTGCGTCGGTGCTCATCTGCGTAATTTACGCTAGTGGATGAAGTTTTAGCTTGCAACACCCCCTCCCTGAATAGAGGGCTCTGCCGGTGAGTGGTGATGAAAACTGTAAAAAAAAAAAAAAAAAGACGGGATGCAAGAACTTGTGCGTTCTCTTTAGAAAGACCAAGATCTCTAGTCAAGTCATTTAATTTACTTTGAGTGAGTGGTCTTGGCGAAGTGTTTGTAGACGTAGGCTGATATGTCACTGAAGTGTCAGTGTCATCCACTTCTATATCTTCTATATTGTCTTGTAGCTCAGTATTTTCAGGTGGAGAAGGAACTGGAACTCCTGGACCATGTGGTTGTGGTTTAATGGCAGAAGGAACATCAGGGTAGACTACAGTGTGCTTGTTCTTCTTATTGATACCTGAAAAAAGGTTTCGCCTACTTAATTTACATAATATTAATTCACTCGACCCTCGTTTCCACACTTTTATACACAATTTTCATACCAGGAAAATTTACCAATTTTAAATACAATCAATTTTTATATACAATTTAAGAGTAAATATATATATATATATATATATATATACTTAAATATATATATATATATATATATACAATTTATATATATATATATATATATATATATATATATATATATAATTTAACCACAATTTCTCTACCAGAATAATACACTATTTTTATACACAATTACAATTTCAATAGGCTACCAAAAGATTTTTATAAACCTTTCTAGATTTGTCAAGGACTATATTCGTAAAGTAATTATCTCACCTTTGAGATTGGTCATGCAAAAATAGCAGTCTGTAATATGGTCCTTGCCTTCTCTCCACACCATAGGTACACCAAATGACAAACAGTTCGTTTTGCCCTCACTCCAGCGCCTTAAGGCTATGATACAGGCTTTGCAGCACATATGTGGAGCAAAGGTTTTGTCTTGATCTCCTAGCTTTATTCCAAAATATGCATTGTAAAGGAACTTTACTAATGGCGTTATAGTGCATTGCTGGTCACTAAAAGTTACTTTGCCACACACATAACAAAATCTATCAGGACTGTTTTTACACTTTCTATTCATTTTTATGAAATATTAGGAGTTTTGCTAATGTATCTGCCTGCAAAAAAATTCACAAAGATAAATAAAGCTTTAGAAATACACTTTAAACACTGTTCCTAGATGAGAACAGTCATGGATTAAAGTAAGAACACTTAGTTGGAGAGTGAGCAAGCAACACACAACCACTCGCGCCCGCGGTCAGCTAGAGACTGAGCTCTCTAATGCCATCTAGGGAGCTCGGTCTGTATCTTAAAAACTAGACCTGATTGAGCAATATGAATGCTTGATTTGGATTTAGGAGACAAATTTCATTAACAACCACCTATAAAACCCCCAGGAACATTTTGGTCGCAGGCCTGTGTTATTTTCCTTCT
>JABUQX010122829.1:35000-42500 GCA_015478945.1 Trachelipus rathkii | reverse complement strand
ATTGATGGTATACTTTGTTTTTTTTTTTTTTGAAACAGTAGGAATTAATAACAAGTTTTGTTAGTTCTTTGTTATTAAACAGATTATAATTATATATTAAGGAAGTTTATAAGGTTCTTTTTTTTTTTTTTTTTTTTTTTTTTTTCTTTGTTTACGGCGTGATTACTGATTATTGTAAGGAAGAGGGAGGAGGAACAAATATTTCTCTCTTTTTGGAAATTTTCGCGGTCGATGGTAGCAGATTGAGAGTCTCAGATCATTAAGGGACTTGTAAGAAACATAAAAGGAGAATTTCTGTATTTTCTTACTCCAGTTTGGAGAAATAAAGGATATATTTTTTTTATATATATATATATATATATATATATATATATATATATATATATATATATATATATATATATATATATATATATATCACTATATTATATATATATACTATATATATATATATATATATATATTACATATATAGGCATTTTTTTGTGTTGGTTGTTAATATTCATTCTTTTTTTCCTTTGTTTTATTTAATTAAAATGGGAAATTCAGATAAGGAGCAAGGTGATAGAATTAACATGGAGGGACCAACGGCCCCACTGAAGAAAGTAGGTACAATTGGGTACTTGGAAGAGTTAGTGCCTGTAAAAAATGAAAACTTGGATATTTTGATCAGGATGACTATTAGAAAAGGAATATTACAGAAGCACTGGAAAATAAGAAAGGACCACACGTGCAGAGGGAGGGCGATGGTCACAGCTCACAGAAAAGGTAAGGGGTATAATTTAGATAGAACAAAAGTCCTAAGGAGGTCTTAACATAAAAAATAGAGTGAGGATCGAGGATCAGGCCTACCAAAATTGGAGGCTGACCCATGATCAAAGCATCAAACAAAGGAACATCCCAAAGAAGACACCACGGTATGAAACAGATGAGGAAAGTAGCTCAGAGAGGGCAACAAGTGACCCATTTGATGTGACGAATGAGCATAGCAGCAACAGGCCAAAGAGGAAGAATAAGAAAAGGAGAAGGAGGGCGGAAAGAAAATACACCTTCGATGGAAGTTCTACAGCGGAAGATGAAATAGAAGAAGCTGAGAGTGAAGTGGACCAGGGAGGGAAAAAATGGCTCAAAAGGTTAACCAGGAATTTGAAGAAGTCAGGTGGAACATACTTACTAAGCAGTGAGTAAGATATTTATCGTTTTGGCCGGTGAGATGGTGGAGGTGATGAAGTCATTTAGGAGAAGTAATATAAAGGCTGTGAAACCCTTAAAGTATGGGAAGGAAAAAGTCCAGAAATTTGAGGCATTTATAGAGGATTACGAACGATATGCCAAGGAACAATTGGGTAAAGACAAAAGTCGTTGGGCAGTAGAACTCAGAAATTTCTTAGAAGGTCCCGTACTAAGGACATACTATAGTATATACAGGGCTAAGGTCAAATATACCACCATAGTTGCTAGATTAAAAAGCTGGTGTAAGGAGGAAAAAGAAACCGAGCAGATAGATTTGCAAAAAGAGTTTTGGAGGTTAGAGATGCGGAAAAATGAAAAAGTGGCTGAATTTGCGTTAAGGGTGCAAACCACTTACGAGGCAGCCACTAAAGAGGAAGATAGGGACAAACAAATATTGAAGAAACAATTTTTGAATTGTCTCCCGAAAAAGATAGCAAGGAGATTCAGAATAAGGATGGGAAATGAGAAAGAAAGCCTTAAAGTAAGGTGGAAAGATGTCAAGCAGTAGGCGCAGGGAGGATGACCTGGTTTGAGATGTTAGTAGAGGAGGAATCAAGGGATGAAGGGATACCAATATGGGCCACATTAAATGGAGAACAAAACACAAAAGGGACATACGCAGAAAAAGTGCGCTATGGAAGGCCAGTGTATCAGCAGAAAACGAATACAAGGGAATACACCAGGCAAAATAATGAAAGATATAATACTGAGGTAAAAAGATGTTACTGGTGCAACAGGGTAGGACATTTTAAAAGAGAATGTCGAAAATAATGGGTGGTGCCTGGGATGTGGGAGTAATGAACATCGAACTGCGGAATGTGGATCAAGAAGAGGGCCCAGACAACAAGAACAAGGTTATAGAAGACAAGATCAACAGGATATGGGTGGCCAAAGGCAGAACGAGAGGAAACCCATTGAAAAGAAATGCTTTTTATGCAACCAAATGGGACATTGGAGGGATACTTGTCCACTTCAGGAAGACATAAACGAATTAATAAGGGTACGAAAACAACCAAATTCGGGAAACGAGGTAGCTCCGCCGACCCCGGGAACGAGCAGGAGCGACACCCCCAAGTAAACCACTGTTTAAAAACCAGCCCGGCTATGCAAGTTGATACAGTATTGGATCCAGAAGCAGAGGAGTTCATAAAGGAAACCTCAGGAAAATAGGAATGCCTTACCACAACGAATACCCAAAGGAAGAGGAACAAACACAGTGAATTCAACAACTGGCATATACCATGCCATAAGTAGGACAACCATTGAAGGTAAGCAAGGCATTAATATTACTCCTTTGTTGAAATTTGTTATAAAATTAAATAATGTTGAAATGACAGCCATTATTGACTCAGGTTCACAGTATTGTATCATAGGCCAGGAACAGTTCAGAAGGATCCAGAATCCCGAAGTTTTAGAAAAGGTAATGAGGTTACGAGGAGTAGGTGACCCTCAAATGGTTGTGGAATCCCACCAAACAGCAAGATTAAGGATTTCAATTGAGGACATCAATTATGGTACAGCAGATTTCATTGTGGTTGAAAGGCTAAAAGAAGGTACGATTTTAGGAATGCCATTTTTGATACAGAATAAAATTAAAATTGACGTAGGGAATGGTTCACTCACAAGGCATGGTGACCAAGACACAAAGGAACAAGTCTACCTTTCAGAGAAGTCTGGGAATTGTGTAAGGACTGTAATATCCTTGCCAGTGTATACTACGGAAGAAGTGGAAATTACAATAAATGATTGGGTTCCAGTAAAAGCTACTTGGACTTCAAACCAGATTAAGCCCAGAGAAGGAAGATATTATGATATAAAACCAGAAGTCGAAGGAGAGGAAAATAATCGAAGAGGGTATAATAAACGATTTAAATTATTACCAGGATTAGTAAAATGGAATACAAAAGAAGGCACTATATTAATCAAGAAACTTGTACCAGGACAAATAAGATTTGGAAAAAAAGAAAAAATAGGAATAGCCCATCTAATACTGGATGAAGAGGACCTCCAAAAATATGACAATAGAGGATATACGATAAACACACTAGTACAAGGAACAGGAAGACAAGGAACCATTGAAGAGGAATGGACAAAGGAAAAATTAGGAAAAGAAATCACATTTATGGAGGAATTAACACAAGAACAACGAAAAGAAATAATAGAAGTATTATACAGGCAAAAAGGTGTATTTAGCAAGAATGACTCAGATGTGACAACAACGTCGATGACACCATATAGGATTCGGTTACACGATTATACCCCAATCTACCAAAGGGCAAGAAGATTTGACCAAAGGACAAATGAAGAAATTGAAAAACAGGTTCAGGAATTGTGTCTAAAGGATATTGTGGAGCCATGTGCCGCTGAATGGAGCTCCCCAGTAGTACCTGTTAGGAAGAAGGATGGGACACTTCGTCTATGCATAGACTATAGGCGCATAAACAAAGTAACAGAAGCAGATAGGTTCCCAATGGCCAACATTTCAGAAACAATCTTCTCGTGTCATGGGGTGGAATATTATTCCTGTTTGGACTTGGTCAAAGGATACTATCAGATGAAATTAGAAGAGGATAGTAAGGACTTCACTGCATTTTCTACCGTTAGTGGCCAATACAGATTCAAAAGGCTGAGTTTCGGGCTAAAAAATGGACCAGCAGCATTCCAGAGGGAGATGCAGAGGATATTAACAGGATTCAGCCGAGACAAGGTGGTGGTATATGTGGATGATGTCCTCCTGATATCAAAGGATTTTAAAGAACACCTACTGCTGATCGAACAGGTCCTACAACGGTTCTCCGAAGCCAATGTCAAAATTAAAATCAGCAAGTGCAGCTGGGCTCAAAAGGAAATTAAATTTTTAGGACATATTCTCAGTAGGACTGGAATAAGGAAGCTCCCAGAATTTATGGATCAGGTGGACAAGTTGGAAAGACCAAATAACATAGGAGAACTCAGGCGGTACCTAGGAATGATTAACTTCCAGCGTAAGTTTATTAAAAACTGTTCAGGAGTGGCAGCACCCCTTAGTGCTCTGACAGGAGGAAAAAGGAAGGATAAGATCGAATGGACAGAAGAAAGGATTCAGGCTTTCGAAAACTTAAAAAGACTGATGAAAGAATCTGTAGAGCTGGCATTTCCAGATTTCACAGAAGGTAGAGAGCTTTATGTAGACGCCAGTGGATTTGGTATGGGCGCAGGTCTATGTCAGCAACAAGGAAAGGAAAAAAGAGTAATAGCTTATAACTCTCATTCATTCGATGCGTGTGAAAGAAGAGCATCCACCATAGAGAGGGAATTGTTGGCTATCAGGTGGGGAATCAAGAGTTTCCGTCCGTTTTTGTTGGGTCAGGAGTTTATTTTATACACAGATCACCGCCCACTAGTGTACCTCCACACAATGAAGTTAGTAGACAGTAAGTTGGCTCGTGTCTTTGACGATTTAAGCGAGTACAGCTTTCAAATCCACTATTTTCCGGGAAAGGAAAACATCTTTGCTGATACATGGTCTCGTTGTCAAAGGAAACAAGAGGAAGAAACCGATGTCATAAATCTAGAGGCCCTACCAAGAGGTTTAGAAGTAATAAGGGTGGTACCAGGAGGTGCTGATTCCTTGTTTTTGAGCTTGCAGGAAGTTTTAAAAAAGGAGGGAACAATTACAGAAGAAGGACCACCAAGAATTAAGGAAATTCCTACTAGAAGTTTTGATAAACAACAGGAAGATGTATGGGTTAGATAAACAACCCAAATCACTCAAATATTTAAAAACCATCAGTATTTCAGGAAGGGAACCAATCCCAGAAGTATTACTGGCAGCTAGTGATGAGTTCAACTTGAAGATCTGGTTGCATCACGGGACTTGTTGTTCAGTTGTATATATGGGACCCAAAGCAAGGAAACGAGAAGATTTAAAAAACATTCACATTCAGGTATTAGGAGGTACCCATTTCAATCCATTAAGAGATAATGGTACGTTCCAGATGAATAAGGATAATACGATAGTAGATGAATTAGCAATCGAAGATCAAGAGGTACCATCTGAGGAAGAAAATGAAGGATTCATGGACAGTGAAGAAAGTGAGGCAGAAAACTTATTAGAACACCCACCAGAAGAGGGACTAGGGGTAAATCTATTAATGAAGGAAAGAGGACACCAGTCTCGGTTAAGCTGCAACCACAAGTTATCAGGAGTTGCATGGCAAGACATTTCCATTGGTGAAACATCTAGGTGTGCCTTTTTAGACACAGGATCTGTCATTAGTTTGGTCCAGGAAACTGTCATCAGGGAGTTAGAACCATTTGGACTTATTTTGAGGAAATGGAGTGTGGACATCACATTAAATGGGATCACCACCAAAATTGTTGAATGTACCACAGCAGTAGCTATCAGGATAGATACACGCTACAGGAAAACAGTATTACCATTGGTAGTTGTTAAGGATGGGTTCATTCCGGCATGTTTTCTTTTGGGAATGAATTACTTGGTGGAAACAGAAGCGATTCTGGATTTTGGTGAAGGCATCATCGCACACGGGGATGATGAGGATCAGGTTAGTGATGGTTTTCTTGTTAATGTGTATAATGTAATAGCGTGTGATAATAATAGGATTGATAATATCATAACATTAAACGAAATAATGACATTACAGGAAAGATCTAAGGTGATAAAGGAGTTGAAGAAGAGGGTTAAGAATAAAAAACAAATTCTTAAAACGGATGTGTCTTTAAAGGAATTTTATAGATATAAGGAGGATCTATTAATGAACGATGCTATATTAGTTAAAAGGATGAAGAATGACAAGTTGTGTGCAGTAATAGGATTTAAACAGATGGTCAGCATTTGTGTAGTAATACACCGAAACATGGCACACATAGGACAAGGAAAACTAACAGACTTGATGGCAAGGTACGTATGGCATCCAAAAGGTCATACTATAATCCAGGAGGTGTGCAGGACATGTCCCACTTGTCAGCTAAATAAGGTAGACCACAAGGTAATATTCCCACCAGTTTGGAAAATCCAGTTGCTAATCCTTTCGAGTTAGTGGCAATTGATGTAATGGCCATGCCAAAAACAAGGAGAGGAAATGTTGCTTGTCTAGTGGCTGTGGACCACTGCAGCAAATGGGTCTCAGTCAGACCACTAAAGGACAAGTCAGCCAGAAGTGTCACGGGGGCATTTGAAGATCAGATGTTACCAACATTTTTGAGGCCCCCATACAAGGTTTTAACAGATAATGGGGTGGAATTCAAAAGTAACAGGTTTAGGGACATGCTCAAAAGGTATAACATAGATCATATATTCAGCAGTCCTTATAAGCCATCTTCAAACGGGGCAGTAGAGCGCACAAACCGTACGTTTGCAGAGTTTCTGAAGAACATAGTGACAAAGGACCAGGAGTGGGATGACTGCTTACCCAGGGTGGTTATAATATATAACAACACAAAACACTCAGAACTTGGAATAACACCAGCCGAAAAACTATTAACTCAAACACATGAGGAGGGAAAGGTATTGCCGATCTCTATGGAGGAGCAAAGCAAATGGAAGGAAGGACACCCAAACTGGCTTCCCTATGCAGTAGGAGTTAAGGTCAAAAGGAAGATTATTTCGGCAGATCGGTCCTTAGAAAAGAAACTAGGTGAAAGATATGAAGGGCCATTCACGGTTGTCAAAGTCATAGCGGGAGGAATGACATACGATGTTGAGGGTCAAGGTAAAACTATGAGGGTCCACTATGCACATTTAAAAGTATGGGCAGACCCACCAGATTACCTCAGGCAGTATTTTGAGAATGAAAAAAATGAGGTCTATTCACAGCATGAACATAGGATTGAAATAACAACAGAGGATGAAATAGAGGAAGCACCAGTAGGTATCATGTACAGTACACTCCCCAATGAAGTACAAAAGAAAAGAAAGGGTAGGACAGAAATCAAGGAAACATGGGACCTTCTACAATTGGCCATTGGTAAACCAAGCCATAAGAAGGATATAGGAATTCAAACGGAACATTTAGGAGAGGATAAGGAAACACAAACAGAGGCAGAACCTATTCCATCTCCTATAGATACTAGTGATCTCTTGGATTGGGTCGATTCAGCACCAGAGGATGCAAATTCAGATGCGGAATTCGACTTACAGAGGTTTGAAAGAGAGTTAAGGTTCCCAAATGACAGTTACACCATAGGTATAACCGTTTCAGACGCCACTGAAGAAGAAGAGGAGGTTCCAGGAAGTATAACTTCGGTACATGATGAGGATATACA
>JABUQX010122829.1:0-12500 GCA_015478945.1 Trachelipus rathkii | reverse complement strand
TTATTACTCCCTACGATCCTAGACACATGTACGCATCAGTACAATGTCAAAACGCTTGATATAGAAAGAGAAATGCCCGGTAGTTTAGTTTCTTTTTGCTAATGACTGATAATTATTAATCCTATTTCTTTGGAACCTATTTAATTTATTTTTTTATGGAGATGACGTTAGCATTCTTCATTTTCTAAAAGCTTATATGGTAGAGATTTAGTGTGTTGACCTAATCACGTTTACTTAAAATATAAATTTGATTCTGTCACAGAAGCTTGTTAAGCGCTGGAAAGAAGCGGGGAATATGAACAAGTTTAGACAACAAAGAGACATGAATACCTGTCAGCGAAGAGAGAGAGACCGGTTTAATTAAGAAGAGTGAGTAAGGGAGCATAAAGAGATGAATCGGAAATGAAGTAAAAATAATTAAACATAGTAAGTAATCTCGACTAATAAATAGAATAATAAGTAAATTAAGAAAGAAGATCACAAATAAATTTTTTTGTCAGCTGATATAGATAAAAAGTGAATTTTGAGAAAAACGATAAAAATACAACTAAGTAATATAATAATATAATATAAATTAATGATTACCTAATGTAAGTATGGAAAATATGAATAAAGTATGAAAAAGTAACATATAAATCCATACGAAAAGATAATGAGTAGAGTAGTACGTAGAGGGAAAGAGGCAGAAGAGTACTAAAGACAGAACTATAAAAAACTAGATCCTCAGCATTTCATAATGATACTAGCTAATAATACAACTTAGAATAAGTATTGGCGGTAGTTAGAGTCAGTATGTGGTATAATAAGTTAGAGCTGTAAATTCTTGATATATTAAATTTATCATAGATGAATACCTGAGGATTTTATACTTAAATAGTATAATAAATTCAATAACCATAAAGACTATGATAATATTTTTCACTAAAATATTAGGTGTCATATAATGTAAAATCATTATTCTTCGCTTTATGATGTATTAGTGTCTAATCAGAAGGCTATAGCAATCTCAAGATCCCTTCTTCCCTTTTTGTCATTTTGTATTTATATCATAATGGATCAGCATTCAAGTACATTCATTATGACTGGCTCTAATAGTACATAGTTAATCTTCTTATAATTTCACTCTGTGAAAAGAAAACATGATCAGTTTCATGTGCCTGAATAAAATTGGTAAAACTTTATTGTCCGTCCTAAGTTGCTAGCTGAGTGAATAGTAGGCGAAAACCCACCCTAACATAATTAGAGATGTTGTTCCTACTTATGCTAGGACCGGCAGTCATTCTACATAATACATCAGCTTATCGTCCCGATGAAAATTCGGATATTTCTGCTACTGAGATGCGTCGTCTCTTAAGGTTTAAGGACTATTATGGTACAGCCCGAAGTGAAATGGAAGGTTGCCTCTCTCGACATCTGCAAGACAGGTGGTGAAATGGCCTCATATCTCTCGCTGTGGAGTTGCTTATTGTCGTGGGAGGTGTTTCCATTCCACGTCAGTGGGTTCTGATTCGCAGATCGGGTGTCAAGGAATATGTTCCACCCCATCTCTTTTACTTCTATTATTATTATTTATTAAGTTATGTTTTATTCATATTTCATCCTTCTTCCCCATCTTCAACTTCTGTGGTGTTCGATGCCATCGGTCGTTATCGTTATTTGTAATATGTCTCTTTTGTAGTCTTAGGAATTTATTAGTGCGCTTTTTATTACAATGGCCTCGTAACTTTCATGAATCGAGTACTCTCTTGCCAGAATATTTAATAACTTAGATTGATTATCTATTTGAATAGTCTAATAATTTTTATGTCAGATTTTTTTCCTCTACTTTTCTATTCGAGTAATCATATTTAGATATATTAATTTATGCTGACATCAAGATTAGCCTATAAGGATTGATGCAGGTTTTGAGAGTGGTGATATCGAAGTTCCATTAGTAGTCCATGCAAAGACAACGTTAAAATGGGGAGCCCCTAAATGGTTTCATTTTTTTATTTGAATCAATTTACTATTCCATCAACTTTCTATTCACGTGAATATATTAGTCGTCTTACTCGCTACTGTGTGTATTTAGAAACATATTATCTCAATGATGAAAACTCATGTTCTCAGTTATAATCTAATTTTGCTGCTATCCGCATTAGTGCCATACGAGTGTCTCCTTTTTCTATCTTCATTCGGCCATATTTTTTTCTATTTTTATTTGTCTGCATTGATGCCTGATAGATTTGATACTCTTAGACAGATGATTTTTCTTTTTTACAATCTACCACATACATAAATATTAATTATATTCTTTATTGTATATTCTTTTATTTTTATTTTATTAATATTTAAGTAGTAATTTATTGATTGCTAACTTTCTATACGATAATCTTTGTATGTATGATGAGATAGTATAGGCCCTTTCGCATTACTTTCGTTAGAGAATTCCTTCTTATGTCGATTGTCGATATTATAAACATCATGTCAATCTCCCCTTCCTTTGAACCCAGACTCCAAAAAATTTTAACCCGTTTACCGAGTGCCAGGCCCAGATTCTCATCCGTTTGCTTCTTTTCCACTGACCTGCTCTTCTTTGTTATGCTGCCCATATTGATACTGTCATCTAACATATCTTGAGATATCCATTTATCAATATCATATGTATGTAATGTTTTTCTTCCCCTTGATTGATGTAGAACTACCCTAAATAATTAACGCATACCTAACCTTCTATTATACTCTAGCATTCCACTATGTCTTGTATGTCTTCCATGTATTATTTTAGTTTTCACCTCGATTATTATTTATCAATATTATGTAATTTTTTAATTTATTATATCATTATCAAGTGTTTTATTAATCTTATATTACTATTGAGTTAATCACTACTAGTGTAAAAATTCAATGATTATAATAGTTAAACTGTGTTATAATTTGTATATAATATTTATCTTTAATTTAAACTTATTATAAATAAATAAAAATAAACTAGATTAAATTTTCTCTAGGTATATCAATCTGACATAATATACAAAAAGCTTAGCAATATACCGGATAATAAGATGTTGATTGTCGAGAGTTAATCCGTCCCGATTGCAACTTTTATTCATTTTACAAGGACTATTAATATTCATTAAATGAATTGTAAAAATATTATGGCATTGTGATCTCATCTCCTATTAGTGGATGTTGCAACAATATTTAAAAATATTGGTTTATATTATTTATGTGTCGAATAACTCTAACAAAAAAAATAGGGGAAGACCAAAATAAAATTAGTCTTTTAACATTTATAGTAACGGAGCTGTTCATTAACGGCTAATTAGAGCATACAATTCTCAGTCA
Organism: Trachelipus rathkii; assembly: GCA_015478945.1. Classification (NCBI taxonomy): domain Eukaryota; kingdom Metazoa; phylum Arthropoda; class Malacostraca; order Isopoda; family Trachelipodidae; genus Trachelipus; species Trachelipus rathkii. Next base: position 9,173 of record JABUQX010122829.1, on the reverse strand, counting down.
GATGTGTCGTGTCATAGGGTTATGACGTGATAAAGACATTTGACGTAATGTATCTGTCATGATTTCAAAGAGTAAGCCCCTTGGAATTAGTTCTTTAGACTGTATATGTCTTCAGAGCAGAATTAATGGTAAGTGATTTCACCTCCTATCATGATCCGCAGTCTCCAAGAGCAGACTCAAGAGCAACGTACCATAAATTTGGATTATGATGAATAATGAGTCACTGACAGACCTCCTCCCTATGCACTTCTCTAAAATTGGTATGTTAAATTGGATAATATCCCGCCGATTAAGGACCCGATATAAACTTCCAAATTAGTTATGAATCTTTATTAGTTAGTGCAGTTATTACTCTCCCTGGTATCTGAGATTATCTAAATAAATATAATTTGAGCACGCTCCCATAACACCTCTTATTAAGCCCTGAATTATATGTAGACTCATGATTGATATAAACAACTGCCTATATAACATGAATTACCATCTTGTATAACATAAAAGATTAAGACCCACGCGTTGTACATTTATGAATCGATCGTGTTGGAATAAAATTAAAATAAAATATCACCTTCTTTTTGAGCGAACGTTATATAGGTATGATAATATTAGCAATTTAGCCCTCTCTGATAAAACAGAACCACTACATTAATGATTCCTATACATAAAGAAATATGGAATTCCGTCATTAAGAGGAGGCCCTTCACAATTTATTTAAGAAAGGGAAAATAACGCCCTAAACATTAAGACCACAAAATAATAAATTAAAGCAAGAGAAAGAACTTAATTATGCAGGGTAGACTTTGTTTGAAGGGTTTCCAAAGAAAAAAAGAAGATATGAAATTAACCGATACACGAGTAAAACCTAAACCTTCCAGTACAAAGAACACTAAAAAACATAAGCAAAATAAAAAAACATAACCAAATGATAAATAAATATGAGTACACGGAACAAGGATGATGAACATATACTGACATAAGAGTATCCCATACGATATTTTTAAGTTGCATATTTGGCAACTACAATCAAGTCAATAATAGTAGTATGCTGCACTCAACTATACTAGGTTAGATGTAAAATATCAGTACAATAAACCTAGGAGTTAGAATAGATAATAGACTATGAAAAAATGTAAAGTGGTAAATATATACTCAGACGTTACAAAAAGAAAGTTTAATATGATATACAAAGTCGAATAGTGGCTTGGGGATAAAGGAAAAAAAACACATGGTGTGTAAATACAAGGCTAAAAAAGTAAAATACTTAAGAAGGACCCATGTGTACAATATTATACAACCACACAATCTATATTAATACATACATACGTATAAGATATGCATTATCATCAATGTAATTAATAGAGGAATATGTAACATCCAGTTAATTATAACAAAGGTAAGCTATACTAGAAAAATACCAGAAAACACTGTATTGACTAGTCGACTAAAACTAAATACTAGTAAATAATATAACATATAGATATCTAGAACGAATGACATAAATATTACTCGAAACCCGCTATATACCTAACATTCCATAACTAAGTAATAACCATTCTTAGAAGAAAGTAGTGAGGATAATACATAATAATATAGAGAAATAATATAATAAAAGAAAATAATATACATCAAACATATGATAAAAGATAATGATCGTTGAACTATGAGCCTGAACACATATAAATAATTTTATAAAATATAATTAAATATTTTGATATAGAAATATATATATAAGAATATGTAATAAAAAAAAATATTAAAATAGTAATATATAGGAATAGTAATATAGTAAAGGCAAGTAAACATAAATTCAACTATAACCACAAGAAGAAATAGTTAGTAAGGAAATAAAAATATAATATAGGACCTAATAATATGAATACAAGGCTTCAACAGTTATTGTTAACTAGTAAATTAATGAAAATCTATGTTTATTTGAGTGTATTATAAGTCATTTATATAAAATATAAGTGAAACTACTTTTATAAAAGTACATTACAGTTTCGATATATAATAATTGAACAAAATAACTAGCATTATATTACTACTAATTCGTCACTAGTAACTATAATATAAAGATTATAAACTATAACAACTTACCTATCCAGATATTATATATAAAGATTATATAATAGGCGTACCAGTATTAGTACGAAAATACGTAATTATTCATACTATATATTATATATAATACCACTATATAAACATTAACATATATTAACATAGTATAACTATAAATATATTATAAAAAATAAGAATTCTGTATATCAGATGCAATATAATTATCACTAATTAATACGATTTTACACACTTATTCCTCAACCAATTAATATCCGAATAAACTTACAACTTATATAGTACCGACTATATAATTCACAGTAAGTAGAGAATAAGCATCAGATAGATAATAATAATAATAGCGTAATAATTATATATACATTCAATATATATAAGTACTATATTATTAGTACTATATTATATATTTATAGAAGTCTATTTCCTATTAATCTGCCTGACTCTTAGCTAAAGCCCAAATTGATGGGGGGAATGAGGCCCAGTAAAAACTTAACCTAATAGTATATTATATATAATATATATATTATATATTATAGTATGATATATTATATATATATATACTCATTATATATATATTATAAATTATATATATAAATACTTCGAAAAAATATACTACTCTAAATAAAAATATACAAAGATTAAAAATAATAATAAATAAATAAAATAATTATCTAATATATATATATATATTTATCATATAATATATAGATTAAATAAGCCGTCAAACAAGAGGACTTCAAATCTTATGGTTGGTAGGAGCCATGGGGCCCCGGGTATGCAAAGTGTATACCCTAACCCACTCCAAATAACCTCCTATATTAAACCTACCATATAATTAAATTATATATATAATCTACTAACATTATTTTCAAATACTATATTATATATCAGCTGTTTTTGTATATAATCTTTCTTATAATATCATTTCACCTAAATCCTTTAAGTCCAATAATCATATCTGCTCTATCATATACCTCAATTTACCTACTACGTAACTTTTTACCCTAAATGAGTATACTTGCCCCGTACTAATATGAGTAGACCCTCATATTTCCAACTTTAGTTAGTATTTTGTATATATGTACAAGGGATAGTACATAAACTTACGATAAGAATATTTATATTTTTACTATGAGTTTTATACTACTAATATTATACATATACTAACAATGTAATATTACCAGCATTCAACTTATTGCCACGTCTGGTAACCTTTAACTGAATCCAAATATAGAATACATTTTTATAGAGCTATAGTAGTATGCCTATATTACTTATGTTATAATGGCTCGCCTGTATGGTCATTATAAAGCCCATTCTAATTTATAGTTATGTTACGTAAACAATTGTGTGTTTCCTCTAATTCATCCAATCACAACTCATTATTTTCTGACTACTATAGATTTAATTTATGCATTTTGCCAAAGGCTAAATAAATTCCTTAACCTTACTATTATAACTTCATAAATATATCAATAATTTAAAAATTATATAACTTTATATTACGTTAATCAAATAATTTTCATAATACTTCGTAAATTATTTAGCTGTGATAGTTTTAACAGTAGACTAGTAAGAAATTTAGATTTAAATAATAGTCATAATCTTATAATAATAATATATCAAGTTTTCTATGTATATTATTACTCTTAATTAATAGGTTTAATCTATTTGTCTTAAAAGGGAGATAAGCCATAATATGTTAATTATAATTAATTCTGTGTTATTCTTTATTAATCCAAATTTGATCAATACCTCTATATAAAGGGTCTGCTTAGTCCCTAATATCATCACGAATCTTATAGAGTTATGTGTCATAATGAGCTAATCATCGTATAAATATATTTAACTAATTCTTCTTTAAAATCTATGGTTTTAGTCATAAATTTGCTTAAATTGTAGGGGTAATAGCTGTCAGAAAGGGGAGAAGTCGAAACATAAGTTTTAAGAAACACAATCTGGTAACGTCAGATTTAAAAGTAGGATGACTCTATCTCAAAATCCTCTTTCAATCCTATACCTCTTTAATTTTAATGATTCATATAAATGATATGTTAATTGAAAGTATTCTAAGTTCTATTTACAAAAAAAAAGTAAATTTTAAACAAATCAAATATTAAAAGTTTTGGATATTAAAATATCAATGAATATGCTTAATCAAAGTAGATTATATATATTAACAAAAAGGTAAATATAAAGCTTATCAGAATGTAAAAAGAAGGAGTAAAATGAAAAATAAGCTGAGACTGTTTTAATTAAATAAAACTTTTGTTTTCTACAACAGTAGTACTGATTAGTAATACGCTGTAGTTGAAGAGGATTCTGTAAGTCTATTGTTATATTATTCTCTTATAAAAGATTAGATAAGTGTAATCATAAAAAAAGATATATAATACATCCCTGCATCAGAAATAGAGATTAGAATTGAATGAGGACAGGCACGAATAAACTTTATAATCTTTTTTTAATATAGTTTATTTGTAATAAATACTATATATATTATACATATATATATCATTAGTCAATATTGTATTATTAAGCCAATATTTTCTGAGACATGCATGATACCTTATGTAAAAAAATACAGTATAATATAGTTTAAATAAAAAAAAAATGTATACACTATATAAAACTAAACGTAATTTATGTGATGATTTAATAGCTCATCGAGACTATATGATTACGGAACCCACTAAACGCCTAATATAAGTTAAGAATAGACAACAATACTTAACAATTTGTACGACCCCGTCCCAACCACTAACTCTACTCATCCCTAGCCTAACTTAGATACTAGTCACCCTAAACATATACTAACGTCATAAACCCGGACAGCCTACTATACATATACGCATATACACGATATGTACCTCATATGATATAGATAAATATATATAAATATATATTTAAAATAATACATACAAGTAAATACTAAATAATAAGCTTCATATAGCAATGTTAATGTAAAATAAAAATCTTCTTTGAAAGATAATATGGTTGGAACCATCTTAAATAATATATTACAACTCACGCTATTATTGTTACATAAAGAATAATAAAATGGTGTTCTTTCTATAACTAATAAAATTAATTTAAATATAGATTAGTATTAATAATATCTATAATATTATTAATACATTATTAATTAATTAATAATTAGATATATTTAAACTGCCTCTTAAATGATTTGTATTTCCCTAATTATAACTATCACATTTTATTATACAATTTAATGTATAAGATAAATTAATTAAATTATTTATAATTATTATTACATTATGCCCTATTTAGATGTCTATTGGAGTGGCTATAATTGAGTTAAATAATTGGATATAACGGTACCGATTTAAGTTACTAAATAACTAGTGCTCCACATCTTAATTCATAATTAATAATTAATGGTTTCGTATTATTTATTATTATATATCTTCATCATTCAAATGCATTCATAATAAATTCCAAATTTATGTATATATTATTTATTTAATCTCATAAAATTCTATTCAAATATTGTAAATTTAATCAATAATATATATATGATTAGATTACTACCTGATTAGGTTCAGGAATATTACATAATAAAAGCAAACACAGTATTTGTATTATATTGACAGTGAAAATTTAAGAACTACAATATATATATTCCCCCAATTTAAATAACTTCATTATGATCTACATAAATACAATCATGACTAGTATTATATAATATGATATATAAATACTTAACTAATTATTAATATAATAATCATTATTTATTAATATATCTAATCTTAAACCTGATTTTATAAGTCGCTTAATAGATTATTAGTATTTAATTTTTATTATATAAGATGTTATTAATTCGAATAATATATACATTAATTAATTTAAATATTTGATATTAATTAATTGATATTAATTATGATGTAAGGACATCAATACTTCAATACCTTCTTCCAATGTTTTTAGTTTGTCAAAAGGTTAATAATATCTATCTAATTATCACTATCCTATTAAACTATCTGTACTCCTAATATATATGTTTTAACTAATTACTAATTATACTCGTAATTAATGTTTAACACATAAATATCATTCACTATAATATACATAATTTATATTAAATTTATATCACTACTCTAATGATACTACACTAGTAATTATTATACTTTGATTAATAATGGGTTGGAGTATATATTCTACTTATTATTATTATTATTCAATTATAAATTATAAAACTCAATATCTAGATACAGAAGGAATAAATTTATAAAAACTATAATGAACATTATAAGGTTAATTTTAATTTATTAATCTGTAGATATATTAGATTTTGACCAATATATTTTATTTAAATATGAATATATAATAATAATATATTATAAATATTTAATTATATTATAATGTATAATTTATAATATATTAATATTAAATTATATTAATTAATAATTTTAAACTTCCCATAATTATCAATAAAATTATTAAATATTGAAACGTTAAAACTCATATATAATTTTAATTAATAAATTAATTATTATATATATCATACAATAATATATAATATCTAATAATTTAATAATTAATGAAATTTATATATATATTAATTAATAATATTATAACTCAATAATTATATTTAAATTATACATTCAAATATGATAATTCTAATAAAACTTTTAAGAAATTCTTATTATTTATTATTATTATTATTAATTTATTATATATTATATAAATTTAATTAATATTGTTATTTAATACTTACATTTATACTATTGATAAAAACAATAATTTATTATGTATCCCTATAAATATTGGATAAGTATTAAAATAATTTATTCAAATGTTAGACTTTTCACTACTCATTTTGTTCCTAATTCAATCATTTTCATATTTTTTAACTCCTTATATTCAGGATATTTAATTAATTACCACTGATATTTACTCAATTTGGTAATTTCCAATTATTAACACTAATTATTAAATTATTATATTTAAATTATAACTTACTCTTTATATACTTGATTTACATGCTTTCGACATTATTAATCTCTTAGATTTAGTTATTAATTAATTAAGTTTAATTTGTAACATAATAATATTTTAAATATAAACAAATTGTAAGAATTAATATTTTATAGTGGAACCTAAAAATATACTAGATAGTGTAGGTTAATATAATATATATCTATATACTATTATATTATACATATATATTTAGTATATTATAATAATAAATATAATATTATATTTCTATAACTTAATAAGTATTTATACATATGAATATAAGATATATTATAAAATAATTTATCAATAATTATAATTTACAATTGTCTATTAATTTCTCCATATAATCTTCTTGAAAAAAATTGTTATATTTATATATTTCTATAGATATATATTCAATAATATATATATAGTATAAATAATATATATGTTAATATGTATAATATATATATATATATATATATATATATATATATTATAAATTACTATTAATATATTATATATATATATATATTAATATATTATATTATAATGATTGTAATAGAAATATATATATTATAAATATATATATATTATATATATATATATATACATATAATTATTAAATAGAAATAATATCCAATTTTACAAACAAATGCGATTAATCTAATATTCCATATATATTAATAAATATTATAATAAATATATAAGTATATTATATATAATATATAATATATAAATAATACTATATATATACAATATATAATATATTATATATATAGTTATATTAATATATTAACTTAATATTATAATATATATAAAATATAATATATATATATATATATTATATAGATTTAAATATTATATATATTTATATAAATATTATATTATATAAAATATAATATAATATAATTATATATAATATATATATTAATATATATATAATATATATTAATATATTATTAATAATATATTATATATATATATTAAATTATGGATATACATATGTATATAATAATAAATATAATATATATATATATATATTTATATTATTATATATAAAATATTATATTAATTATAATATAATATTATCCTAATTTAATATTATAATATAGATATATTAGTATTATATATTATATATATTATACTATAATATTTAATATATATTAATTATATATATAAATATTAATTAATAGTAAATTTATTAATTAACATAAAGAAATATTAATGACATATATTAAAATTAATAAAATATATATATATACGAGACTATATATATATTACAATATATAATAATATAATTCTATCTAATAAAATATAATTCAATATAATACTTAACATATCATATATATATAATATATATATATATATATACTATATATATATACTTATATATTAATAAATATTAATATATATGCATATTAATTAATATAATATTATACCATTATTATACATAATATAAATATAATATATAAATATATAAATAATAAATAATTTATAATTATATAAGAATAATAATATATAATATATTAAATAAAATATAAAATATAATAAATTAATTAAATACATAATAAATTAAATAATAAAATAATATAATAATTAATATTAATAAATTTAATAAATATTATTATAAATTAAATATATATAATAATAATATTAATATATCATAAAAATAAATAATATATACTTCGAGATAATTAATATATAAATAATCACATAAAAATCAAGAAAATCGAAATATTAATTTTTATATTTCTAAGTAAAATAATAGCTTAGTAGTCTTATTATACAAATTTTTTATATATATCAATTTTAATTAACACAGAGTAATTGCATACAAATATTAATAATAAGTTTTATTATCAAAGTTTATATATAAAATAAATTAGTACTAAAAATATTAAATCTAATATTTTATAGTATTAAAAAAAATATTAATTTCCCCAAAAAATTTCAATATGCAATGAATGTCCTTTACTGAAAAATAATATTAAGGTAGTATATAGGGCTAATACTGTTGCATATAACACCCTAAAGGGTAATTATGTTGTACTACTTTGCATAGTATACCCTATACTACTAGAATATTACAATACATTTATAATAAGTTAATCATAATATTACTCCCCTCAACTTTCCTT